>JAIGNY010004016.1:260000-265000 GCA_020152595.1 Chiridota heheva | reverse complement strand
TTTTGGTATCAAATTGAATTTGTTCCAAAAAGATAATATCAGAAGGCATACAAAAACTGATAAGAGTTTTACACCTGGTAAGAATTAAATTGGGCTGATAACAGGGGCGTGAAAAGTGGAAGGGGACACGACCTCCTGGAGGCTCTTTTCAAGTCATATACATATGTCTTCACCTCAGTCTATTTGTTGGTAGATAGAATTAGTGGGCACAAACCAAAATAGTAAAACGGGCACTTCATTTTTAGAAAGGGCCCTATTTCAATGAGGACCCTACCATACTTGGGACTGACAAAAGTCGGTAGATAGAATTAGTGAACACGAAACACACAAGTAAAATGGGTGCCTCATCTTTAAAAACCGGACACTTTTTCCAATTGGGGGACACATTTCTCCTGACTATTTATATTTTTTTCTGGAAATGTTGCCAAATGTACCATCATTTCCAGTAACCCCCTCCCCCTTCGCCCTTCCTTACAACTGTTGGATATTAGAGACTTTTATAGGTTTGTTGAGACAAAAATGAAATTCATCACATTAAAGTTTATATACTGACATCATGTTTAGATCGTTGTACTTGTAGTTTAATTTTATATTCTAAATCTTAATTGGACCAAGTTGAGCCATACGAGATGGATATTTATAAGTACCTTAAGAGAATAGGTGAAACTTCACTGCAGCAAGACAGTTCACCAAGCACTTCAAAAAAAGAAAACATTACATTAAGACATCGTTGAAGGTAAGTTTTTTTGAATCTATCATACTATTATAAGAAGTAGTATTTGGTAAATGGCGTATGGGAGCTTTTCAATAAGAAGAGTATTTGGGGCGTATGGGAGGGAGAAGGGGGGGGCACAACAATTTTTGCCCGAATCTCTACACCTTGCCAGAATCACTGAATGTTGTGTAACTTGTGTATGTGTTTGTGTACCACCGCAAAAATCTGAAAAGCAAAAAAAATATGAAAAAAGAAAAGGTCTTTAGTATATTTTTAACTATAAATTCAAATTAATCTTATGACAAATTGACCTCGTAGGTGGATTCACTACTTCTTGCCCGATTTTTGTTTCTGCTCTGCCCGAATTGCTCTCTTCTCTGCCCGAATTTTGGAGTAATTTGGGAGTAATTTGAGAACACAGTGCCCCATGGCCCGCCTCATACGTCTATGGGTAATGGGCTTTTGTGAAGCTTGGAGGGGATTCAATATTTCAAGGAAACCGTAGATAGCTTTTAATATTTCAGCAAGCGGAAATGAAACAAACTCGGAGATTCCACATCACAAATTAGGCAATATATATTTCTTCTATATTCTATCTGTCTATCGTTCTGTTATCTTATTCTTCTCTGTTTCTTCTGTTAATCATCTTTCTCTAAATCTTTCTCCGTCTAAAATTGAATTTTGTACCTCTTTATATTGGGGTACATATAGGTATTCCGGAGGGAGTGTTTGTAATTTATCAACTTTTTGCCTATCCATCAGAATGAATATAAATATGTATAAATGACCACGATCGAAATTAAACAAGGGGAAGAGGTTAATGTGGGTCAAAGATAAGATAGTACACTGACATGACTGATTCACATGAGGGCAATTTACAGGTGATTAATGAGATTTGGTCATTCTGTTCTCATGGTCCAGTGAGAACATGTCTAATGGAAGACAGCAAAAACCACTAATCACACTAATCGTGGGATTGTATCTAAAAAATACAGCTAATTTCACAAGGGAGAAATTTGGCTTCTACAAAATCACACACAAAACAGACATAGGGATGTGTTGTCATCCATTTTGTAAAGTAATGTTTTGCTAAAACTGTGGTTGGTATCACAGAAGACAATGACCCCTATATACTTGTCAACGAGAGGTTTTCTTTAGTATATCTCAAAAGTGCAAGGAAGCTTCCTAAACTGGTTGTCGTCACAGTAAAAGTATTTCTAAAGAATACATTGGAAGAACCGCAAGGCTAACTTTTTTGACTGAACATAGCAAATACTCTCTTAGTCAACTTCCTCCTCTGTAGGGGCGGGGCTTAATTGTGGTAAATATGTTTTTTGGTATATAGAAGCTGGGATGAAAGAGTGCTATAAGTCCCTATATACGGGGGGGGCAGTGGTTTGTGCAAAGGGGGCCGGTCAGTGAATTGGGGAGGGGGGAGGAGGACCTTATTCGGGGAAGGACCTAACATGGAGGGAAAGGACCTCGTCTTAATAACATGCAAATAGCACTAATTTCGGCTGATGACATTTTTCTTGCTTTCAAATGTGTGTGCAATAAAGCAAAATTTTCGCCCAGGTAAACCTGTATAAACGATCATTTTGTGTACCATCAGAAGATAGGAGAACTTTCTTTGCAATCAGCTGGTCACTATTTTCACAATATAAACCTTTATCCCCCTTTACATGATGTTAATAAATTATTGATTAGTGATATATTTAATTTGTGGACTAAATGAGTAAAATTTTACGTCAACAGGCGAAACTTGGGAAATGACCCGGGAGCATCCGCCAGCAACAGATTATCATACTACAGAGGGTGCAGAGCCTCAGGCTCCCAGTCCCGAAGCCATCAGTAGTGAAGATGACGATGACAATAATGTTGATGATGAAGATGACAATGATGACGATGCCACGGTTACAAAGCCAACAAATTTGAACGCGCCAACCCAAATTGCAGGAGAAAAGCGACAAATAATGGGACCATCTGATATAAGCCAGAATCCATCTGAGGGGCCGATTCAGCCATCTCTTTTAAACTTTCCACAGACTGCATTTGGAAACAAGAAAAGGAGCTTCAACAACGCATGGTACCGCTCACATCCATGGATTGAATACTCCGCTGCAACTGATGCAGTATTTTGCTTTGCCTGTCGCCATTTCCCACCTAGAAATAAGTCAGTGGAATTAGCTTTCGTCAAAGACGGATTTCGTAACTGGCGTCATGCTACAGGTAAAGATGGAAAGCTTGGAAAGCATGGCAGATCACATAAATCATCAATGGAGGCTTGGGCTGAAGCAAAGCTAAGGCAAAAAACGGGTGCGAGCATCGAAAAATTGATCAATAAAGCCCATGAAAAACTGGTACCGGCATCAATGGAGGCTTGGGCTGAAGCAAAGCTAAGGCAAAAAACGGGTGCGAGCATCGAAAAATTGATCAATAAAGCCCATGAAAAACTGGTACGGGAGAATCGGCACTATATTAAAACAGTCATCAAAGTTCTAAGACTTACAGCGTGCCAAAAGATAGCATTGAGGGGGCACCGTGAGGGTGAATCCAGTTCAAACAGAGGGAACTTTTTGGAAACTCTTCACATCATTGCAGACTATGATGAGGGTGTAAAGAGCAAACTACATGGAGCTCGAAATGCAAAATACACGCACCCCTTCTTCCAGAATGAACTGTTAAGCATAATGGCGAAATCAGTCAGAGATGACATTAAGAAGGACATTGACGCTGCTGGGTTTTTCTCACTTCAAGTTGATGAAACGAAAGACGTGTCAAAGAAAGAAGTGGTGTCTTTCGTGGTGCGTTACTTTTTGAACGGACAAGTGCATGAGGAATTTTTGCATTTCAAGGAGGCAGAGGGACTGGATGCAGACTCACTGTTCCAGGTGATAAAGAAAACCCTGCATGATAGCCACATCGACATCCAGAAATGTGTCGGCCAATGCTACGATGGGGCTTCCGTTATGAGTGGCGTTAATGCTGGTGTCCAGGCCAAATTTAGGGAAGATGTACCTCATGCCATTTATACGCATTGTTTCGCTCACAGGCTTAATTTGACTTTAGTGGATTGCTTAAAAGCAGTAGGTATGGCGTTTGAATTCTTTGCGGTGCTGCAGAAGGTGTACGTATTCATGACAGGTTCACACATTCATCAAGTTTTTCTGCGGATACAGAGGGAGTCTGCACAACAAATCAGACCAATGGAACTGAAACGGCTGTCAGACACACGATGGACATGCCAATATGCAGCCTGTCATGCTTTCTTACAGACTCTCCCTGCTGTAAACTCAACCCTCCAGGAGTTGGCTGATGGCAAAAACAAAGACAGGGCCGTTGAAGCAAGAGGACTTCTCTCTCTCCTGGATGCCAACTTCCTCGTTGGTTTGGTTGTTTTTCGGTCATTGCTCCGAAAAACGAAGACGCTGTCTGATCAACTGCAAGCTAAAGACTTGAACCTAGGGGAAGCGGTATTTCTGGTAGATGCCATAATTGCAGACTTGGAGGAATGCAGATCCTCTCAAGAAGCATGGAATGGACTTTGGGAGGAAGTGCTCAAAAAGAGTGAAGAAAACGGGATTCCAGTGACAAATCCGAAATCCTCGTCGAGAAGAAAGACAACCCCGGCCCATCTGAAAGATTCAGTCTTGATGGATACCACTGGAAATAGAGAGTTACTGACGGACAGTGATCAGTTCAGAGTCAATTTTTTTTACCCGGTAGTCGACCAGTTGTTGTCCGAGCTTCGTCGCAGATTTGCCCCCTCCACATGCGCAATTGTTCGGGGTGTCGGTGCATTGTTCCCTGAACATGAAACATTTCTGCAAGAGGAGGCATTGCGTGAAATGGCGGCACATTATGGATGCGTACTGGATGATCTGAACTGTGAGCTGCACCAAGCAAAAAAAAAAACTGCTAGAAAGAAAGTCATCCGCCGGGACTACTGTTTCGTCGGTGGTGGAGTTTGCCAACTTGATGATTCCATATCAGGATGTCTTTTTTGAACTTTGCAAACTGATTCGAATTTCTTTGACATTGTCTGTGTCATCAGCAGGGTGTGAGAGGAGTTTTTCATGCTTAAAACTTCAGAAAAACTATCTCCGAAACTCCAGTGGAGAAGATCGAACAAGTGATCTTGGGGTTCTGGCTGTTAACCGAGACCGAACGATGTCACTTGATTTGGACAATATAGTTGACATCTTTGCAAGAAATCACGATAACAGAAGAATCACATTACTTTAGGTACCGGTGTGATATCAACGTAAACAAAGAGTAGCATGTG
>JAIGNY010004016.1:72500-255000 GCA_020152595.1 Chiridota heheva | reverse complement strand
GCTTTTTTGCGGCATATTAAGACTTTGTCCAAATATGAATTAAGTTGTCCAATTATATTTCTGATGTCCAAAAAACCTCTAAACTGCTAAAAGCATTTTAGATTTATTAATTGAACCATATACAGGGACCGCAGAGCAACTTTTGAAGTAGGGGGCTGAAAAAGAAAATGGCGAAAATAAAAGGCAGGGGCGTAGCCTAGGAAGGAGGTGTTCTCAGAGTAGGTGTGGGGCAAGATCCGAAACAACTGCAGGTGACAAATGGAAAAAAATCGTTTATCAATTTATTTTTGTGCAATTGTCTTCGAATTTCGGGAAATTTTATTTCATTTTCGGGCACTTTGCTTAAAAGTTTCAGACTTTGGTGAATTGTGTGACAATTTTAGGGAGTTTTTTTTTAAATCTTACCTTTATTTTCTGTAAATTGTATTCGATTTTGGCAAAATTTCGTTAATTTTCAAGCACTTTCCTTGAAGGAGCACTAGACCGAAAAGTTAGGGCGCTCGTTTTTGCGAATTTCACAGATATATTATCCACAACAGAATGATAAACTGTATTCCTCCATAGCCCAGACAACAAGACAGGGGGGAAAAGGTCATTTGAAAATTCATAATAACCAGAAAATTAATGTACCTTTAATTGCGTGCTAGATAAGCCTTCTTTTTTTTGAGTGGAACCTTCAAAAATACGCCTTCACTTTGCGATCTTGTGCTCCTTTAACATTTCGATTAACTGTTTGTCAATTTTCGAGAAATTTTGTTCACTTTTGGCAATTTTCTGAAAATTTCCTTAATTTTTAGCCAATTTTGTTCCGGAAATTTTATGTCAGTAATTTTCCAACTTTAAAGGTGAAGTCCTCTTAGGCCAATGCCATATTAGTTTTTTTTTTTTTTTTTTGCACAGTTAAAAGAAGGTTGACGCTAAAGCCCACCTTCTCCAGCAATCCCTCACCTTCCCAGCAATCCTCAGCAGACCTCGTCTCTGCGGTCCCTGATTTAAACGTAGAAACAGGCCCGTGCGGGGGAGGGGGTGCGACGGATATGTTCGCATCTTCACTGATCGCTAAGATACACAAATCCAGGGGCGGAGCAAGGATGACATGTTGGGGGAAGAGGAGGGGGCACAAGTCAAACCAAATCAGGGATGATGTGATAACGTGTTTTATGAGCAGTTTTGTCATGGCTAATGGAACATAGGGTGGACAAGGGTGCAGTCTTATAAGCGGGCAGCAGGGGAAACATACTCTCTGAACAGATTTCACCTTCCCTGTTGCATGTTTTCTTTCAACTGGGAAATTTTAAGACAAAATTGATGAAAAATTATTGGAAGTTTGAGTACAATTTGGCAACATTTCCCGATAATTTATGAAAATTTACCGTATCGAAGAAAAATTGCCTCCAAAATAAAGGAAATTTTCCGAAAATTGCACGAGAATAAGAAAAGTTTCTTAGACATAGAACTGTTAAAAGAGATATTCAACACATTAAAGGAAATTTTCAAAAATTGAAGAATTTTTACCGAAAATTGAAGAAAAATTGCCTGAAAATGAAGGACAATTTTTCCGAACATTGCACAAAAATAAAACAAATTTCCTAAACATTGAAAGGGATATCACAAATATTGAATAAAATTTTCCGAAAATTTAAAAAAAGATTGCCCAAAATGAAGGAAATTTTACGAAAATTCAAGAAAATTACACAAGAATGTCGGAAAGAAATTTCAAATAGTCAAATAGTGAATGTGATTTCCAGACATTGAAAAATGGGGATATTTCTCAAAAACTGAAGAAAAGGAAATTACCAAAATTGAAAATCAAACATTGAGTGAATTTCCCCAAAATGAAGGATATTTTGAAGGAAAATCGAAGAAAAAATGCCCAAGAATAAAAAAATATTCCCTTACCTCGAAGGAAATTTTCCGAAAATTAATCGAATATTGAAGAAAATTAATTGAAAGAGATTTCCCAAACATTGAATGGAATTTCCCGGCAATTGAAGAAAACAGATCTGAAAGACGGAAATGCAAAATCAGTGAAGTGGTAAATAATTTATTTTTCGGTTCCCCCTTCCCCATCAAAGAAATAAGAAGAAATTTTTTCGATGTGATATTGCTACAAATGTTTATTTGGTTAAACATGGAACACGTCAGTGGCGATAGGAAGATATTTGACATTGGAGGCCAAATTTTTTTTGTCTCTACTATCCAGAAATGTATGAGTCACGGTCCCCAAACGATACCATTGTAAAAGGGAGGGATGGAGGGTTAGTAAAATAATTGGAAATTTGGCAACATGTCCCGAAAATTTCTCGTAAATTAAGGCAATTTCAGGACAATTGGAGCAAATTTTGCAAAAATGATGAAAAATTTACGAAAATTGAAAGAGACCTCCCGAAAATTAAAGAAAACTTTTGGATATTTGAATAAATTTCCGCCCAAGTAAAAAAAAATTCCCGCGGGGTCTAAGCAGGGTCCAAAAACTGTATGTTAAGATGGAGAGGATTCGCAACATTTCCCGAAAATTGAAGAGTTTCCCGAAAATAAAGGATTTTCACCCCCTCCCCAAAAAAAGTGAAGCGAATTCTACGAAAATAAAGGATATAAAAAAATGAAAAAATTTGCCGTAAATTAAAGAAAACTTCTCAAAATTTGAACAAAACCTCTCGAAAATTGAAGAAAAATTCCCGAAAATTGAAGAAATCTTCTTCAGTTCTTGAAAAAGAAGGAAATTTCAAAACATTAAAGCAAATTGCAGGAAAATGGAAGAAATTTTACGAAAATTGAAAGAGAATTCTCAATAATTTTCCAAAAATTGATGAAAATTTATTGAAAATCAAAAAAATAAAAAAATTGAGGCAAATTGCAGGAAAATGGAGGAAAATTGAAGAAAACTTTTTGAAAATGAAGAAAATTGACGAAAAATGAAGATTTCCCAAAAATTGAATATTTCCGGGAAAAAAAGAAAGATACCATGGAATCTGACTCTTCAAAATCAATTCGTTAGACCTTTATTTACTGGGTGGCCAAAATGGTACATGGTCCCCAATAAAATTAAACTGATGGGGAGGGGGTGGGGGAAGCCTTGGCCCCTTAACTCGTCCGGTTCCTAAAGTACTGCACGTTACCTTTGTTAGTTTAGAGTTTAAAACGACCCTGACGTTGCATTGTAGTTATTTAACCAAATATTTTGCCAACATCATTCACGTTTTCAGTTCTTGCGGCCTAACTTCTTTTAGAACTTCACGCCCTGATCAGATGGGACAAAAACAATTTTTTTTTTTCTTTCTATTTATCAGTTTTCAGTGGACATGATCTGTTGTTCATATCTTTTGCAACAGTAATTGTTACAAATATAGGTCAAAGACCTTTTTAAACCGAGTTTACCCCACATAGAAACGTCAGGGTACTTTTACCAATCAAATGCTGGAAGAATTTTCCTTTTACTAAACAACCAATCAGTTGCAGGGAAATTTGAAAACAATACGCGCGCGTATAACCTTAATAAGTTTGTACGCACGACGTACGTACGTAGTCAAGTGCATTACACATACATAAACGTGATGTAAAATGTATAAGCTTTGTACTGTGCCTATATAGACCTTTTCAAACCGAGTTTAGCCGAACGTGAAACGTCAGGGTAACTATAACTAATAAAATGCCGGGGAATTTTCGTTTTTACTAACCAACCAATCAGCTGCAGGAAAAATTGTAAACAACAACAATACGCGCGCGCATTATTTTCATAAGCTTGTGCGCACGTACATGATAGTACAGCATACGACGTACGTAAACGTTGTGAAAGCTTGTGTTGTATGCACACGTAAAGTATAACATTTGCGTCAAAGTTTCAACTGCTCTGCCTGGATAATTCTTTTCTTATGCCATATGGGGATGTTTTTTTGTTATCATATTCCAAGAGGATCCGTACTGTTTTTCATTCAGACTGTTTCAATTAAAAATACGCGATAACCAGGTAAGATTAACTAACGCTACGTTCAATGCATGTAGGCCCTAGGCCTAGGCCCTAGTTGTTATGTTAGTCAGATAACATATGACTCTGTACTGTAGCCATATGCATCGACTGTGGGCTGTGTATACTTTATAACGTGGAAAACGTTTACATTGCTCAACATAATAGCGTAACCAAATATTGACGACGCACGGCCTGAAATAAGCCTTTCCGCGTTGAATTCGTGGCTGTTGCCTTTTGTATTTATAAGTTAAAAAATTCGTCCTACTATGTAAAAATAGCATGAACATACTCAAAAAGACTTAATCTTAATGGGCACCTAGGTTTTAAACCTTAATGGCTGTTGTAAATTGGTTAAAACAAGAAATTATTTCACTAATCCTTCTCCGCGATGGTTCTATGTTCAAAGCGTTGAACTTAGTGTCTTTAACTAATTAATTAAAAACACTGCGAACGGCCAAGCGTCAAAAGAATCCGCGGGCGTACATCGAACAACCAGCGTGCGTACCAATGATAACAAAGCTTGGATGCTGAAAGTATAAACGAGATCTGACAACAATACGTAACATATAACACATGGTTAACACATGGTGGATGTAAACGAGAGTATTAATTATATCGGTCACCGTTGTTCATGTACACAGGCGGGATTTGAGAGGGAAATTGAAAGGAAGGCCACCCCCTCCCCCTTGCACACACTGTTCCCGAAATTTGTATTTTTTGTAAGACTATTTTCTGCATTTTAGCGTGATTTTGTTTCCCCAAACTTTTGATTTTGCCCCACTTTCGATGGGAAAATTCCGCCCACTTTTTATGTTGGTATGTGCCACGGGGCTGAATTGGTCCGAAATAAGGAGTATGGCAATTACTGAGCCAAAATGAATACATTTTGTTTGAACGAAATATTCTGTTACAGGTCTACAATTTAATTGACAAAATAATTATTGTCTTAATTTTTTTTGATAAATGGAGACACCCCCCCCCTCCCCTCTAGTAGATAGAATCTCTGATCCCATGCAGTATTCATTCTGAAAAGGCACTTTTGTAATATTTGTTTAAAAGTATCCGAAAATTCCGCCACAAATTCTCCCACCTTTGACAGTAATTGAGGTAAACTTTTCATTTTCAACAGGGGCACGTTATTCATTTGTGTGTAGGGCACCGTTCCCCTGCCCTCCCCGTTCCTACACTTATATATTGAGTATCTCGACATGGACATGGAATTCATTAAAGCAAATATGCAATAACTGCCTGAAGAACAATTATTGACTAAGCTAGACTTTCTTTTAGTTGTTTAGGCCTAAATTCTTTTCCCACATATTTTTTTACCGTTTTGCCACTTTTCTTTATTTCGCTTAAATGATGTTTTATTGCATATCAAACATGCTTCTCTATCGTAATATGTGATATAAACTTTTTCTCGCGCTGGTAACTTGCTGTCTCTCGAAAAAGATTGTTATTGCGAATATCTAAAAACTAACACTCGCCAGCGTAATCTGGCCTGAGCTGTGCGTTACTTTTGTACGCCCGTCGCGAGTCAGACGGACAAAGTTGTCAAGGTAAACGATTAACTCCGAAAATCATTTAATTTCATTCCTTTTTGTTGTATATAAGGAAATAAAAATGTATTTAGTAAGTTTACAATATAATTGTTATCAGATTGGTAGCTCGTCAGTTCTATTTTTAATGGTTTTGACATCATAATTTCTAAAAGTGTTGGTCGTATGATAGGTCCAAATAAAAATCCTAATAGAAGTTTGTGTTAGGTTGTCTCACTCAGTATTGCAAGTAGTGTGTAGCATGCAGGGCATACTGAGTGGGATGATGTGATAACGTGTTTTATGAGCAGTTTTGTCATGGCTAATGGAACATAGGCAAGGGTGCCTTATAAGGCCTAGCTAGTGAGGTAAACATATCTCTGAACAGATTTCACCTTCCCTGTTGCATGTTTTCTTTCAACTGGGAAATTTTAAGACAAAATTGATGAAAAATTATTGGAAGTTTGAGTACAATTTGGCAACATTTCCCGATAATTGATGAAAATTTACCGTATCGAAGAAAAATTGCCTCCAAAATAAAGGAAATTTTCCGAAAATTGCACGAGAATAAGAAAAGTTTCTTAGACATAGAACTGTTAAAAGAGATATTCAACACATTAAAGGAAATTTTCAAAAAATTGAAGAATTTTTACCGAAAATTGAAGAAAAATTGCCTGAAAATGAAGGACAATTTTTCCGAACATTGCACAAAAATAAAACAAATTTCCTAAACATTGAAAGGGATATCACAAATATTGAATAAAATTTTCCGAAAATTTAAAAAAAGATTGCCCAAAATGAAGGAAATTTTACGAAAATTCAAGAAAATTACACAAGAATGTCGGAAAGAAATTTCTCAAATAGTGAATGTGATTTCCAGACATTGAAGGGAAGTTCTCAAAAACTGAAGAAAAATTACCGAAAATCAAAGACCAATTTCCCCAAAATGAAGGATATTTTGAAGGAAAATCGAAGAAAAAATGCCCAAGAATAAAAAAATATTCCCTTACCTCGAAGGAAATTTTCCGAAAATTAATCGAATATTGAAGAAAATTAATTGAAAGAGATTTCCCAAACATGGTGAGATAACATCTATATGCCCTACATGCTACGCACTAGCGTACATGCCGATAGGTAGGGCCTAGTGACAACCTTTATGTATACTATGTGTAATGTACTGACTATGTACGTACGTCGTGCGAGTATTCGCACTTCGCAGTCATGTAGTGGTTATAGCAGAGAGCGTGACGTCATCCGCCCTATACTACGTAGGCCCCTATTTTTATAGGCCAAGTCGAAACTCCTATACCTACAGTATTACAATATCGTGATACTTTTTTAAGTCACCCACCCATGTTGATTCCCAGTGAGGGCAGTAGAGAGTCAAGCATTTCAAAAATAGAACATACCAAAGAAATGTGTAAATTTAATATTCTAGGGAAATTGTTGACTTAAAAAAAATTACAACCGATTTAATTTTATCGTGCACTTGTAGTTCACTAAAGCAATAATTTTATAAGTCATTTATATACAAACTTTGATTTTGACGTCATCCATGGATCAAGTGCGATTTTTTTTTTTTGACAAACCATGCAGATAGTGCAGATACTTTTCGCGATACCGGTACGGTACGATACCAATGCATTTATTACTCATTGGTTGACGTCGGAACATGGCAGATTGAAAGGTTTAAGCATTTAAAAAAAAATACTGCCTAACCTAATCGAAGTCGTTATGCATTACGCCTAGACCCTATTCTAGTTGGTGAAGGTCGGCCAACACCGTAGGCCTATTTAACGAATAACGTTAGCGATGGGCCGGCCCTAGCCATCTGTACACCCCCGGCCCTAGCCACCTGTACACCCCCGGTTTCGTAGTAATTTTTGTCGGCCTGTTTTTACTATATAAAGGCTAGGCGTACGCAGTCAGACATCTGTGATCCTAGAGATTGACAATGTAATATTAACGAAGGTGGATCTAGGCTTAGTTATTGAAGCCTAGTTTAGGCTCGGGATTATCGGGTTAGTATGAAAAAGGCTGAAATTCAAGTTACCAACTTAACCTATTCAAATTCAGACCTAGCCGTCAGGCCTACAAAAAGGCTACATTCTTGTTAGTTATGGATTCGAATCATTTACCATCGTTTGGCCGAACTTTCTTTTACTTTAACCCATTTCTGTATGCTGGCATTGTAGGATTGCTGTTGTTTACTGGCCAGCGGCCTCACGAACGCCACCAGTAATGTCAAAAAGTGTATTGTGGGATAAGACTTATAAAGTAATAGCTACATTCTTGCAAGACTACATGTAAATTAGAACTTGACTACCAGTAACATTAGCAAGAATTTAGGCTATAACTTGCTTCAAATTAGCTGCCCAAACCTACTTAATTTGCCTGGGGATGTGTTGTGTATACTGCTTGAATTTAAACAAAACTTGGCAAAGAATTCATGGATACTGGAAATGAAATAACCCATATTTGTGAAGGGAGCATTATTTATGCCAAACATAAGGTGAAGGCAAATAACTCACACACTAGCTCTATGACACATGCAATCATTGTTACAGTGGGCTCATCTTATCAGGAAAAGCTATTGACTCTTATTAACAGTTTATGTAGTTCAACCCAATGAATTAGTAGTTTGCCATGCCCATTTCAAACCTATTAACTTTCTGGTGTTGACGGGAACACTTTAAACAGTTCAATAATTTAATTGTGTGTAGGGTAAAGAAAGTATAATTTGTGAATAATACAGGAAATATACATCAATTGACTTAAATAACTGGTACAGGTTACATGAAATGGTGTGTAAATTCAGGTGTTTAAAACAGATCAACACATTATTCTGCCATTAACTTCTAAAAATTATTGCTATAAATTTTCATGTACATTTATGACAAAGGAATTGAGACTTTATTGTGGAGGTAACAAATTTACAAAAGAATAAGTAAAAAGCTTTGACAACAATTTTGATTTTCTGCAATGATCACGTGTATAAATTCAACTTTAACTGGTAATCAACTTTACAAACATTGCTGTCAGTTTCCTTATGAGACATGTACTGTCACCTGTGGATGAACGTACTGCTTTAGCTGAAATCAGCAAACTTTGTGAAGTGATCTTGATGTAGGTATAGATATACCACAGTATGTTATTATTTCACAATATGAGTTTTTAAGAAAGAAAGAGAAATCAACAAAATCTTAGGTTCTTCCTATGCAGTCTTACAACTATAGAACCCATGGTTGTAAAGTGTGGCCTATATTCAACTGAGTTAAGTCTAGTAAAAGACAGTGTGATTTTTCATGTCTGTTTACTGCAAATAAAAGCCTAGTTTGCTGGTTTTGATGTTGAATTTTCACTTGGGTTTGTGTCTTTTTTTGGTTAGGCAGACAAAATTTTATGTATAAAAAGGTGCACTAAAATTAACATGTCATATCCTCATAACCTGGTAATAGTACATTCCACTACCAAGAAAAATCATTATACATGTGCCTGGAGTATAATTTGTTCATTGGATACCAAAGCAAAAACAAATTAGAGCAGAACTAAAGATTGCCTATCAATGAGAAGATAAATTACATGAAGCAAAATTTTCAAGCAGAGCTTTTTTATCTTCCCAACTTGAGAGCTTGAGAAACTTTTGCAAACAAATTGAAAATAACCTTACAAAGTAATACACATATAATAAAAAATACAGGCTGCAATACAACATATAGGCCTATTTCAAAGAGTTTTAACATTATTTTTTAAGTTAAACTTGATGAATTTAGGGCTTGCAATTGTTGATTAATGATGTTGAACAAAAAAATGTGAAACAAACTGAAAACTTAATAGTTTATCAAAATATAAATAAAAGTAATAAGTGAGCAATTTGATGTACTGTATCTCTACCTATCTAAACAAGTTGGAACTTAACTTACTTTTACTTTGTTTTATACACACCTATCTGCCAGTTGGTCAGTCTGTTTAGACTTTGTTTGATGGGTATTTTGTTGATAACCAACTATAAAACTAATTAGATTTAGGCCTATATTGGTCTCATGCCCACCCCACCCTAGCTAACGATTGTAATGCTGCGTCTCAAGCATGGCCTTTTTTTTTTTTATCATGACAGACATTTACAAGTCAATACTATGGTAATGTACATAGCCCTAACGTTATGCTACCAAATTGCAAGTGGTTTCACACAATGTAGGCCTTGGTTACACTAACGTTACTGTAGCCTGGCTAGGCAACACAATGACCCATGATTACCCTGGCGACGCATTTTGAAAGCAATCAATCGCTACATACATGTCTGAATAAAATACGATTTGATAATCAACTTATTCTTGTTTCTAAATGAATTTAAAATTATTGCCCATATTTGTCAGCGTTTACGTCGGTCAGTTAAGGTTAAGCTAACGGTGTACATACGGCGTTAGTTTCAGACTGTTCAACAACAACTGGCACAATTAAGATAACACATTATTTTAGGCTTACCGAAATTGTTCAAGACATCTACTAGTTTTAATCATTTATCCCTTATCAGAAAGGTTGTTCGCGTAGTATTTTTCTTAAGATATACTTATCAGTTAGGCCTAAGTTGGTAGGTGCGATACATGCCTGTCTACAATCTAACGCTGCGCTAAAGCATTATCGTCCTGCATGTACTGTAAAAAGAAACCGTTGGTTTTGTGTTCTTGTTAGAAATAAAATGAAGGTTAATCTTGGTTAGAAAGACAAGTTATAATTAAAACTGATATAAATATAATTAATTTTTGAAAGTAAAGAATTTCACTTTTTATTTTTAATCTTAAATTTGCAGTTTGTCAATTTTTTTTTATTGACTCCAATTTTCAATGTACCGAAATATCTACTGCCCTCACGTGGAACCAATATTGGTGGAGGACGAACCAAAAAGTATCTCGTACTGAGGTATAGGAGTTGCGACTCTCGGCCTTCGGCCTATACCTGTATACGTAGTATAGGGCGAATGACGTCACGCTCTCTGGTTATAGGTCAGATGTTTATCTGACTGATGGCTACAGTACGCAGTCATATGTTATCTAACTAAGGCCTAGCGTGCACGTTAAAATATTGTTTTCGTGAACGGAACATTGTATTTTCATTAGGGTTCACATTCCCTCAACATTTACAAAACATTAAAAATATTTGTGCACATTTAAAACACAAAAATAGGACGGAAATTGGCAAAAATCGTTCAAATTTCAAAACGTTGATGTTCAGTGCGGAGAGCCTAATGGTATGAAATTGTGCCGTTGAACTCACTGCACATAATGTAAAAATAGTATCTAGAACTTTCGGCAGCAAATCCCTTCTTATCTGTGAATGAGACAACTAGTTTTGCATATCAGAAAAATTGTGTTAATGGAGAGGATACAGTTTATACGAAGTTTTCTGTTTGGTATGAAATTTCCTAACCAAATTACGCTACCATTTAAGTCTCAGTGAAGTGCTTATTTGTATATGTAGGCCCATATACTCTGTTGATTATTACTTATGATACCTGACGAATTCTGGATAAAAGGCTTACTGCCTGCCAGCCTGAAGGTCCAGATCGTAGTAAATCTGAGCTTAAGAGCTCATGTCACTATCTTAATGGAAGCGTAAAGCTCGCTTGCACCAATACTTATCCAGTCTGTTTTTGAAAATGTTCAGGTTATTAGCATCCATTACAACAACTAGTAGAGAGTTCCAAAGTTTACAAACACAGTTAGAAAAGAAATTGTGACGAACACTTGTGCGACAATACAGTCGTATAATCTTTTTGGATTTTAAACCTCTAGTTATAGTATTATGCCTGAAAACAAAGAACTTGGTCACAGCTGGATTATAGAGATGTCGGAGATGATCTTATATACTTCAATCATATCACCCCTGGCCCTCCTATATGTCAATGTTGGTAGGTTTAGTTTAGCAAGTCGCTCCGGATATGATAGATGCGATAATGATGGAATTAATTTAGTCGCTCGCTCTCCTCTGAACGCTCTCAATCATGTCGATATGCTTTTTCATGTGTGGAGACCAAATACACTTTGAAAATTTAATGTGTGGCCTGACAAAGGCCTTATGTAGTTGTACGAGCGATATATCATCAAGAAAGGTAAACGTTCTCCTGATATGTCCTAATATTTTGCTTGCTTTGTTGACTTTCTCATTGATATGTGCATCGAAGGATAGGCTGGAGTCAAAGGTCCCACCAAGATCATTCTCAGTGGAGACAAAATCTAAAGTATGGTTTAGCATAAAACAGGAAAACATTGGATGATTGTGCCTTGAGATGTCAAGGACATTACAAATGTCTGGGTGGAACTTCAATAGCCAGTCAGCAGACCATCTACTCAAACTATCAAGATCCTCTTAAAGAATATCACGGTCATGCGTTGAATTAACACATTTATAAAGCTTGGCGTCATCCGCAAAAAGATATACACTTGAGTTAATTATGTCAGGCAGATTATTAATATAAATAACAAAGAGTAATGGACCCAGGACGCTGCCTTGGGGTGTGCCACTGGTAAGTGAAACTGATTCTGATTTGGAACCATTAACCATGACACGTAGAGCTCTATTAGTTAGAAAGAATCTTTTCCAGCCATGTAGAGGATTTTTGATACCATAACTACTGAATTTATACAACAACGCTCATAAGGTACAGTGTGAAAAGCTTTCGGAAAGTCTGGATAAATAACATTAACTGGCTCTTTACTTTCCCAGGCTTCTGTAAAATCATCCAGAACGTTTAATAGTTGTAGTGCAGTAGACCTTCCCATCAAAACCAAACTGATTAAGCTTATCAGATCATTGTCTAATAGGTATGACATAAGATTATCTCTGATGACGGATTCAAAAAGTTTTCAAATGACGTTAGTTAGGCTTATAGGACAATAATTTGAGACAATAGGTTTGTCACCCTTTTTAAAGATGGCTGAAATATCAGCAACTTTCCAGTCCATAGGAACATACTGTACATGTCGGAAAAAAACTTCCTAAATAGCTTCGTTAAAGATGGAGTCAAAACAATGGCACATTCCTTTAACACGCGTGGGCGAATCCCATCAGGCCCTGGAGATTTGCTTATAGTCAGGTTATTTAACTTTTTAAGAACTGTCTCTTAAGATATATTTACTGTATCAATAGAGGAGTTACGGCATCTTAAGGCAAGTGGAGGGATATTGGATGTATCTTCAACTGTAAAAACACTTTTAAAGAAGTCAGAAAGAACTTGGGCTTTCTTGAAGTCAGTTGTAGTAAGCACATTTTTACTATTTTCATCGGATGATCCAGTTTGCAAGTGTGCAATACCCTGCTAATAGCTGCATTACTTGCAATATATTTTTCAAATAAAACTTTTGCTCCTCTTGTCATTGCTCATGACTCGGTTCTTGACTCTACTATAATCTTTGTACTTCTGTAGATCTTTGGTGAATTTTTGTGTGAAATTGTATTTTTAATGGGCTTGACCCCATCCGCTAGTAAATTGAGCAGACGATCAGGATTCCCCGGAATTTTAGTGGTCCATTATGGTCACGTGAATTTCGGCCATGTGACATTATTTAGATGAGATTTCTGGAAATTACCGATTCCGATATGAAAAGGTCTATAGGCCTATATGCGCACGTAGAGTATCTAAAATTTAACTGTGCGTCAAAGTTCCAACTGCTCTGCCTGGATAATTTTTTGTGATGGCAATGTTTTTTATATTCCAAGAGGATCTGAACGGTCTTCGCAGAGAGTGTGGCGTCATTCGGCCTATATAGGGCAAATGGCGTCACGCTCAATTTAACTACCTCAACGCCCTTGTTTTGCTGTTAATATTATTAGGGCCTACATACAAATTGTACGTGCCAACATAAGTAATACGCACGTAGGACGCATCTTAGGACGTTCATACGCTGAAGGTTACACAGGCGATACAGATACGCACTCAAATTATGTCAATCGTTACTTTAGTCAAGCGTCCTATCTTCTTAGGCCTAATGGTTGGGGGAAATGCTTACGTGCGTATCACATTTTTGTCAAGACGCTCGCAGAAAATCTGTCGAAACTTTATTTTTGAACGAAAAATGTGTAAGCTTTTAGGAAAGCAATTTAGTTATTACGATATTTACAAGGTGTAAACCTAATTCAAGCTTTCGTGTGCTGATTTTCATATCAATATATCCCGGTGGGTCTGCAACCAGTGAGTTCACAACTGGTTATCGAAGGCCGTGACCGTCTTGATATAATGTCCAACACTGTGACTGGATGCTTTCGGGACGGTAAACCTTGCTAGGGGCCTATGCTAAAATATGGAAGTCTTCACACCGATAATAAAGTTTCTCAGAAATTTTGAGGAACTTTCTTGCAAACACACGTTGAAGCCCATTGACTTTAAATTTGTATGTATGTAATTGTTCATATACTCTAAATCAGAGATTTAGAACGAATGAGTTCATATATGAATATTCGTACTATGTACCAGAGAGGTGACGTCGTTTGTCCTATACGACGTGAAGGCCTATACGTTTAGTGTAGGGTGAATGACGTCACGCTCTCTGGCATGTACACACATACATAAACGTAGTACGCGTCCACATACCCAAATAGAGCAGATCTCCATATCTACCGATTTCGGTATGTGCATTGAAAAAGTGGCGCCACACACTTATCAAAAGTCAATGGGATTTCATACGTCTCCAAAAATAGTTCCCAGATTTTTCTGGGAGCCTTTATTTTTGATATCAAAATCAACTTCCTTCTCAACTTCCTTAATTCAGTTTGTTTCCAGTTGCAGTCATAAAATTTGGAGAAAAACAACAAAAATAAATGGTCAAAATTAGAAGGAAAGGGGAAAAAAGCAAGATTTTTTTGTCAGTTTTTTCAAAATCGTGAAACGCTCTTAACAATACATGTAATACCGGCGCATGTGCATGTGCGTGCGCATATAAAATGTATTACGCTTCATAATTAGCGTGCGCAATATTTTGAATATCTTACCATCGTAACGCGTACGTACGCATAGCGCCTACGGCGTTATACGCGTTTGAATTGCAATACTCAAACAGTACAATCCAATTCCTGCGCTTTATATACGCCCGTGAAAAACGCCTGTGAAAGTTTCTCGCCCGTCTTGCTCTTTCTCTAACCTGTGTACACTCGCGTACGCATACCAATGCTCAGCGTAGAAAATTCAGTTCTACGCATGAATTTCACAAAATTTCCAAAAAATAACGCTTTTTTGATACATTTCTAGCAATAAGTTTTACTGGGTGATATCATCATTTAATTCGGAAACATCTCCTTAAGCCCGAGGACTAAGTTTTTCGGGTTTACAAGGTAAGGAGAGAAGTTGGTAGCTACGGAAATAAGAGTTTGTTGTTTCGGTGATGTTGCATAATATTGCAACCGCATTGTATTAAGGTGTAGGCTCATTAACATAAACGCTATGTAAAATGTATTCACTGTACTTGGTTGGATATCCGAGAACTTCGTGATCTGAGGTCATCATACCGTACCGCAAAGTAGTCGCGCGCCGCTGGAGTGAAAATGAAGCGATCAGCTGTGTTTGTTTATATGCCATACATATTGAGGAGGTCGGACATCCGAGAATAGGGAGCTTTAGATTTCACGACGCGGAGTAGTGCGACGGGAAGTTAACCGACAATGTACCTCGTCGCACTGACTTCCCCGTCCTGTTGGTTTTGCGCTTTAGATTTTCACAACGGAGGAAAATAATTCATATGATCAGTCATGTGATTACACTCGGTTACATATCTAAATAGCGATGTTCGATCGTAGCAGACGACGCTCCAATTATAAGTACTTTTGGAAGAATGGCGAATCTTTATCAAACTCGTGAATGAAAAGGAAAAGTCACGCACTTCGATAGGATCACATCTTCACAAGTAGCCCGAAGTTCATACACTATATGATGAAAATATGTAAACAAATTCAAGATGTACCAGTAGAACGTAAAATATCTGCGCGCAAAATGCAAATACTTCATAATTCTTCACTTTAAGATTTATTTTTTTAAATAACAAAGACACAATTTGAGTCAAATATTCATTTGAAGAGCAAAAAAAAAAAAAAACTGTAGCAATTGCTCAATTATGTTAAAAATGCAGATTGGTATGATAACATATGACGCCACACGCTATCCCAAGTTGCCGTTTTCAGCACAACGTGAAAACACCCTGACACCCGGTGTAGAATTTCAGGGATAACGAGAGGGTGAAGTATTCGCATGCGCAGAACGTCGAACGTGACGTCATTTCGTTGTAGCGAAGTCCGCGTCGTGAAATCTAAAGCTCCCTAATGTTGTGGTGCACGGCGACGTAACAATGCTTTTTTGACGATCTCGAACTTCAGTCAAAGGGAAAAACAAACAGTCAATAATCATTGCAGTCAACGGGAGAAAAACATGTTTTTTGTCATTTTGCTAAAAATGCTTAACATAATTTATTTTTCTCAACAAATGTTGTGTATTAGACAGTAGTTTCCAATATATATGAGTACCATGATTTTCGCTAACTGGCTGAGGCGACACAAGTATTCATAAAAAATATCCCATTGACTGTAATGATAAAGTTTCCCCTTCAAGTTGGCAAAAGCGTACTGAGCCCGTACACGCTTACGTCGAACCGACCACCTCAATAGCATGATAGGCCCGATTTTCAACAAATATGCGATTTTTCCCCAAATATCGACTAATAAATTTTCCAACTTACAATCCTTTAAGACAATGTATGGTGATCAATTCGGAATATGTGGCGTCGCATTGCTAAAATTTCGGTAATAATATATCATTGTTTTAGTCACTTCGAAATTTCCGCGATGACTCATAATTCAACCATGTGTGTTTAACATGTACCAGTAACACGTACAATGGTCCGGTCGTCCATAAAAATCGATATAACTTCAATTAATTGTTATGCTTAATTGCACAATTAACTAGCGGAGCATCTAATTAATGAAAATAGAGTTGTAATCGTAAAATTTGTGTCCCACTTTGCATACCACATGCTAGTCAGATAACGTCTGACTGTAGTAATACGCTATAGCCACTACATGGCTGCAATGCAGTCAGAAAACGCTATATTCCTTATAACATTAAAATTGCTGCATTGGCTTATCATAGAAGCGTAGATGAATTTTGACTACGCGCTTGAAAAACTAGGCCTTTCTCTGACTATCGCAGGTCAACTTTTGACAATGCTTTTTATCGATATGAATCACTTTTACGTAATTTATAATGATAGTTATATGCAATGATACTATATTGAGACATTCACTTACGTTTTGTGCGTGAGTTTAATAAAGAAAAATGAAAAGTTGCGTTTTGTGCGAGAGCCTTCGCTACTGACTTATTTTCAAACAGCGCCTTGGATGGATGTATCTAATAAAAAAGTTGTTGAACAACAGAGCGACGGTAAAGTCAACGTGCGTATAACATTAAATCGAATACTGAGCGCATTTACTCACGAACATCGGGTTATACGCGCACTAATTTTGTAGGCATTTCCTAAATTGAGGGATTTGCGAAGTAATCGGAAAGTCATTTCTTTCGTAATTTAGCTGTTTTGTATGTACAAAATGTTCATCATTTCATTTGTACTCAATTTGAAAGATAATTCAAAGTTTCAAGACGCTAATGAAATCAAAACCATAGCTCGTAAGTACTTTTGTCAGTTTTGAGAAGGGTCTTCATTTCATGATTATGTTAATTGTTGCTGTCTGATTGGTTTTCAACGTTGCGAGTGTATTATGCGTTGTCTCACTCAATATGCAACTATTGCCTTGCAAGTAGTGCCCTACTGAGTGAGGTGTTTATCTCACTAACCACATGCAGACACACACAGACTTACCGTTCGTGTAACGCGCAAAGCTTCGTTTACACTTAAGCGAATAATGTCATCTCCCAGATGTGATGTGTTACCAACCAAGTGAGTAAGCTTTTTGTTATTACCATTTCTCACCAAGATTGAGGTAAGAAAGTCCCCGAGTAAGTCATGTAGACTTGTTACCTTCCGTCTACATATCATGGCTCGCAGACAGATTTTTCGAACACTTCAAACATGCAGTTGGCAAGAGCCCGCAGTTACAGGTAGTTAAGGATGAACTTGAATGAGTGCGCATTTCAAAACACATTTAGCCTTGATGCAACACTGTTAATTGATGGGGCACTAACAACATGGTCATTTAAACTGTTCCAAGTATTGATAATGCGAAAAGAAAAAGTAGATGGGTGTCGTGTTGTCCTGCATCTAGCTTCTTTTCATTTCCAAGTATAACCTCTTGTCCTGGAATCTTTATCTTGCTCAAAAAAAAGGTCTCAAAATTAATGTCTTCCAAATCAGGTAAATTGTATACACTTGTATCATATTATTTCTGACCCGTCTATACTGAAGTGAAGTTATGCCAATAATTCCTAAACGGTCACAATACGGAAGATCTTGAATAGAAATAATCAATTTGGTTGCTCTTTTTCTGTACTTTTTCAATTTTCCTGGCATCTTGCTTTGTATACGGATTCCAAACTGGTGTACAAAATTCTAAAACTGGTCTCACTAAAGCTTTGTAAATAGCTCGGAACATATCCATATCCATACACTGAAAAGATTTCTTAATAAGGCCAAGGATACTCTTTGCTTTTGCTCATATATTGGCAATATGCTTTGAAAAAGAAAGATTATCTTGAAATGTTACGCCAAGATCTAGATCACACTCCTCACAAACAACAATTACGTTGGAATAAACGCCATCACACATGTGATAATTCATACAGGGATTGTTCCTTCCAAGATGCATCACTTTACATTTCGTAGAATTAAACTCCTGTTGCCATTTACTGGACCAGTAAACCAAGCTGTCAATGCCAGTTTGAAACGATCAATAGTCCTCGCATTTGGTATCATCAGCAAATAATCTGGTATGACAGTTCACATAATTAGGCATGTCATTAATACATACAAGTAAAAGAATTGGACCAAGCACGCTACCCTGGGGTATGCTACTAATAACATGATTCTAATCTGATTGTGCGCCCTTAATGGACACTCTGTCTTTAATTCAGGCAAGTATCTTGCCCCTGACTATAAAGTTAAGCTTGAGAAGTAATGTGAGGTACACTATCGAAAGCTAGTGGTCCTGCCATGCTTTCCAAAAAAAAATGAGATTTTACCTGATATAGGTTTTTCATATCCCTAAATTCAATAATCCATCAAAAAATCCTGGTTCTAAGTCCATTTTTATGATTATAAAGGATTTAGAAAATGATCATTTATTGCTTGCTCCGAATTTTTTTTTGAAAAGGTTTGCGACGTCATAACAGCTTGTTACGTCATTTCAGGGACTGCTGATCGTAAACAATGCATTACACGCATATTAAGCACGTAAAAATAGCGTCTGATTCGTGACAGTTTTTCGGGCTATTTCGATCTTAAATTGTCATTTTTAAGTTAAAGCTATGATAGAAATTATTGGAAATAAATGGAGAATATTCTCATGCCAGTTCACTTGGACAGTTCAAAACACGTCTTAAGACTTTTCTTTTTAATCATGTATTACTTACTGAACTTTGGGGCAGCATTCTGGGCGCTTTGTATCCTATGGAAAAGGCGCCTACTACAAATGAACATGGATGGATGGATGGATGGATAATAAAGGGATTGTCGTTCCTTTTGAAGAAAGAAGGATCAGGCTTACAACCCTTACACGGTCCCACAGTACAAAGCCTGCGTAATCGACATAAAATTCTTACTGTTTCGCAAGTAATATTTTGTTCAACATAATCAAATTAAAGTGTTTGCAACAACATCATTTTTACGTCTAATGAAAATATGAAGTTTTTTTTCATCAATATTTAAGTCTCTGTCTCTTGACGTTTAGTCAACAGGCCTACGTGAACTGAATAGTTCATTCACGCAATTCCGTTTGTGTTTTTGCGCTTGAATTGAAAGTTTTGAAGAAATTGCGAAAATTGTCTTAGTTTATTTTTCAAGTTTTGGGATGCTAAAAGGGACAGCTTGGCATATAGACACAATAATTACTTTTCAGTTCTATTTTAACGATTTTTCTTCCTTCGATCATATTCCACAATATACATAAAATAATTCATACGAATTTGCAATTGATTAAGTAGCCCAGTCAGTTACGGCTTTCTCACCGAGTCTTTTTTTCTCTCTCTGTTTCTTTCATTTTTTATTACTCGCGAAACAGTTAAATTTTCATGTCAGAGACGATGCGGTCAACTTACTGTTTAAATTGAACAGAACAGGGGTAAAAATTTGGCGAGAGCTGAATATGACAATGTACCCGGTAAGCCCCCGAAAGCTCGGTTCATGTCAAGTGCACAAAACACGTCTAGAATTGTCTCGTTTTGTTGCCCTTTGCCATAAATAAACGACTTTTAGTTTGAGAATTTATATTACTGCATCCTCCAACTACACAACGCTGCGGCATTTTGTTTAATATTTGCTTGAAAAATGTAAAATTTTAGAAGAACAAACAGAGAAGCTATCGATACTAGTTGTAAAATTTCAATGGCGGACACACGTTATACGTGGCATCGATGCATTGTTCACATACAGTCGTTCCAAAAATGACGTCATTGCGTATTGAGCCCACAGATATATAATAAGGATTGAGCCTTATTATGTTTACGTCAAGGTGACGAAAATCACATTTTTCTTTTGTGATTTTCTCGCAACCGATGGGGTTTTGCGCAGAAAAAGTTATATTTTTGCAGATCACATAAAGAAAATAATATATTTAACGTAAGATCCGACCCCTATGGCAGTACCACTGTAAAGTCCAAGTATGAAATATCACAACAACCTCCTTCGTCGAAAATAGAAGAAATTACATGAATAGTATCAAGAAATTGCAGGTTAAAGGAACGACTGGCTCTAAAGCCGAATTGGTTATTACTCAAAATGTTAATGTAAGAAAAGTGTTTAGTGCATCTCAAATTACACTTTCAAATAGCTTGCAAACACATGACTGCATGATGTCAAAGATATTGGTCCACAGTTTCCTGGATCATTTTTACAACCTTTTCGAAAGATTGGGCAAATATTGACATTATTCCATTATGCGGAAAAACACTCCAGAGACTTTCTAAAAATGATAGCCAGGAGGGGCTTAAAAATACTACTCGCTGGATAATTGTTACCAGGACCACAGGCTTTCCCTTCTTTCTGTTTACTTAAGTTATCTGCAACCATGTCTTCAGCTACTTCCAGATCGAGAAAAGTATGATCAGAGTTACATGCATCAACAAGTACTGGTAAAGTATCAAGATTTTCCTTGGTGAAAATATCAGCAAAATACTTGTTAAGAACTACACTTTATCACTGTTGGACGTACACAATTTAACTCCATCTTTGAGATTTGCAACAATATCTTTCGTGTTTAGTTTACTTCGAATGTAATTCCACAAAGATTTAAAGTCCGATCCAAAATCATTTACAAGATCTTTTTCAAACTTATACATTGCCTGTCTAATACAGTTAAAACTTGTATTTCTAATTTTGCGATATAACTTCCAATTTGTGACATGAGTTTGTCCAAGCTTTGTTTTTCTCTTTGAATAAACATTTAGCATCAACAATCTTTCTGAACTTTCGTTTCGGCTTAAAACAAGGAACAAACTTTTGCTTCCCATCTTACAGAAGTTAAGTTAAGAAAAATGTTCCATGAATCAATGCAATCAGAATTGTGAAAACTAAGACTCCAGTCAATGTATGCACAGGTAAAGTATCTAAATTTGCGTCAACCCTCTAACTGCTCTGCCTGGATATTTGTCTTCTCATGAGAATGTTTTTCATTTTCCACGAGGATCAGAAGTCGTCCCAACAGACTGTCGCAATGAAGGAATATGCGATAACCAGGTAAGAATTGAAGTTAAAATTTTGCCTCACTTACGTTTATAACACAGTAGTCAGTACGTTCAATACATGGAGTTACAGGCGTTAGTATGCTAAAATGCTGTTTTTGTGAACAGAACACTGAATGTTCATTGGGGTTCATATTTCCTCAGCATTTACGAAGCATTAAAAGCATTTATGCATAACTTAGATACAATGGACGTAAAATGGCAGAGATCCTTCAAAGTTTTAAAACGTTGGTGTTCAGTGCAGAGGGCCTACTGGTATGAATTTGTGCCGTTAACCTCACAGCACAAAATATAAAAACAGTGTAGAAAACTTTCGGCAGCAAATCCCATGTAATCTGTGAATGAGACAACAAATTTTGCATATCAAAAAACTTGTATAAATTGAGTTGGATACAAATTATACAAAGTTTTCTGTTTGTTATGGAATTTCCTAACCAAATTTAGCTGCAATGAGACTTGAGTCTCTGAATAGTTCAGTGAAGTGCCTATTTCTGTATGCATATTAGTCAGATAAACATCTGACCGTAGTATACGCTATAGCCATTACATGACTGCGAATACTGGGTCAGACATCATCCTATGCATATAACGGTGGAAACCGCTACATTGACTCATCATAGACGCATCGCAAAATATTTGCGACGCACTCCTGTTTTGCAAAGATTTTCCAAGAAATTTGTACTTTTTTACCTCATTCATTTTAAGCTGAAAAAAGTTTAGCTACATAACTAAACAAGCTTCTAGTAATGTACTAGTATGTAACTCTTAATCTTAAAAGCTTGGGCACATAAAAAATACATTCAATAACTATGTACTAAAACCCGTAAAAGGAAGAAACTTTCACCTACCTCGATTGTTACCTTCTCACAATCGTGTGCGCCGAAGTGAATGTACCTAATTATTTCAAATTCTATCGAACATCAGCCATGCCAGCGTAGCGTAAATGTTGAACGCGTGTGTCCAGTTCGCTAACATTATATTTATTAGTACGCGTATCGGTGTTGTGCTCCCTGTAAAAAAATAAAATAAAAAGGTTCCAAGAGCGTACGGTTGAACTGAAAGAAGTGAACAATATTGGGTTTCATTTTTACCCATTTTATGATTACCAGCATGTTTTAATTACTTACAAGATTACGAGGAGAAGTTAACTATATATTTGTATGTGCCGTAAGTACAATAGTTATAGTGTAATAGGTGACGTAAATAGACAGTGTAGTCGCGATTTTAGGACTGAGGCGATTTCCACGTTAAAACAGACAGGACGGAGTCTCACTCTGTATTGCATGTAGTGCGTAGCATGTAGGGCACACAGAGGGAGATGTTATCTCACTATATACATATAGGCCTACTGTTGATTAGTGTGTGAAATTGTGTTCTTAATGGGCTTGGCACCATACGCTAGTAAATTGTGCAGACGATCAGGATTCCCCCAGAATTTGATTGGTCTATTATGGTCACGTGAATTTCGGCCATGTGACATTAATTAAATTAGATTTTCGGAAAATACCGATTCCGATATGAAAAGGTCCATAGGCCTACTGTCTGACTTTAACTTTACATTTTGGTTGAAACTCTATCGATTCCTTCCGGGGTATGAGAGCCATCAACGTTTTCACAATGCCATGAAACGTGGCTAGTACACCAATAAAACTAGGCCTATGTGTCTACTGCAGAACAGTATTTTGTACATAATATATGAGAGTGTTATTGACATGAAAAATAAATAATAATAAGTAAAAAAACAGTATGTAACATATTTACAAAGCCTGATAATCAAAACAGGTTGAGAACTTGGGAAGTACAAACAATGTATGCAGACGACTTAAAAGTTTCATTAATGATATCGAAGAATTGACAGAGTTTTTTTAGTCTAACGATAATAA
Source organism: Chiridota heheva (assembly GCA_020152595.1). Taxonomy (NCBI): domain Eukaryota; kingdom Metazoa; phylum Echinodermata; class Holothuroidea; order Apodida; family Chiridotidae; genus Chiridota; species Chiridota heheva. Next base: position 231,729 of record JAIGNY010004016.1, on the reverse strand, counting down.
AGGTGGAAGCTAAATTGAATATTTTTAACAGTCGATTAGGCTAGTACTAATACGTGCCATTTCCCGCCATTTTTTAGATATATTTCTGTTAATTCGTATCTGATTGGTCAATTTTATACCATGTGACTCAAAAAGTTTTGTGGGTTCACGGTTCATCCATTCGGCATGCATTGTGATTTGTACACAATTTGTTTCAGTTACTAACTTTAATTTTAGCGAGAACAAGAACAATATCCGAACAAATTGGTAGGTCATTTTCGATCGTTAACGAATTTTGTATTTTTCCTCCTTTAAACTTATCGTTAGTAGTATAATCACTGAGGGGCCTAGGCCTAACGTTATCGGCCCAGGCCTACACAATCTTCAGGTCCAACTTTCTGACTTAGGCCTACGAAAAAGTACAAATTCATTTTCATTGATCTTTTAATAAAGCAGTTACACGAAAAGTAAACTTTTATGCAAGTGCAACTTGGGCAAGTTGTTCAAAGTTAGTGTTAGCAAAGTAGGAATTCCTTGGGGTGCCGACCCTTACTGAAATTGAAACGCCGATCAGTTTGCTCACACTGGCGTATGAAAAGAGTAGCATATGGTGCATTTTTTGAGTTTTATGACATGGGCCTAGGCCTAACGTTAAGTTTAACTTTTAAAGTTTTAAGAGGGCCAGACTGCAGTTTTCAAAGTGAGCGCAGAAATTAGTTTATCCATACCCCATTTGTGCGCCTGCACCAGGATTTTGTGTGCCTGCACCTGGGATTTGTGATCCTGCACCCACAGGTGTTCCTAGCGTTATGGCAACCTATAATAATATAATAGTATAAAAACTTAAAAGGTCAGTCACTTTCTATCGCCACTTTTGAACTGTATTATCAAAAATTCTTTTTTTTTGACCACTCGCGAATCATAATAACATTTTTTGACTCAACTCACATTTGCTCGAGACTCCCTTCTTCCTAAATTATAGCCTATAGGTCACAGTATTTGTCCTTTTCTTCTGATGAGATGTACAAACGATGGATTTTCTACCGACATTGCAGTCATGACATTGACAGTGTAAAACCCAACAATTTGATGCAAACCAATTGAAGTGCTGCTTTTTCACGATGTCATCGCAATGCTTCTTTGGTTTGCAGGAAATTGTTGGGAAGTTATAGTACTGTCATGACTAATGTCGGTAGAAAATCCATCGTTTGTACATCTCATCAGAAAAAAAGAACAAATACTGTGGCTTATAAACGAAGAAGGGAGTCTCCAGCAAATATGAGTATGAGGCAAAAAATGTAATTAAGATTCGCCAGTAGGGTGGCTGGCCTAAACTGGCTATGATAATTGTGATATTTTTGGCCTAGATTGCCTACTTGCTATTTTTTTTATAACTGGCCTAAACTGGCTATGATAATTGTGATATTTTTGGCCTAGATTGCCTAGGCCTACTTGCTATTTTTTTTTATAAATAAATGAGTACAAACTTTTTTCATAGTACACCAATTATTTGAATTTGTGGGCCACAAATTTGAATATGTTGGCAACAGATTGAAATGGGCACCAGATTGCCTTAATTTTTATACCTTACTCCCGAAAGTAGCGTGGAAGATCTTCCTTGATAGGCCCTAGAAGATACAAACTATGCAGTCTGGAAAGAGGGCATGTGATGCCAAACAATAAAAATTGAGCTTACAACAGTTCGGCATAGTTCATTAATATCAAAAACATAATATCTAGGCCTAGGCTGTTCAAAAGTCCCAAAAAGAATCCATTTGCATGGAAAAACTTGAAACTAATGAAGTAATCGATGCTCCTGACAATGCAAGAATTGAAAATAGCTAGGTGAAACTGGAAGTTGTGTGATGCATGCTTAGAACGATTCATCAGCGAACAGACAAATACAGTGGAAATTCCATAAGCAAAGTTTCTCCTTTATGTCGCGATTCTTCTTGTTCTTCGGAAGATATATCAGGTCCTTTCTGATGTAAATAAATGTTTTTAATGTAGATGATACTGTTTGCAATAATCAAAAGTTGAGTCAAAACTTTGAAAGCCTGTTAAAATTTGTGACTTACAAATTTCATTTTGAAACAAATCAATGTAGGCCTACTGGGTAATTTTAACATTAAGTTTTGTATTAGAAATAGAATTGACTTTTTTAGGCTGCTGCCGAGCACGGAAAATTCGGAACGTAATTTGGATTCTTTCATAAGAACTTATACATCGTGATAATTTTTGCTACATTTTAATTCTATGACAATATTCTATATGATATCGCATGAAATTATGAAATTAATTCAATGCCGCCATGTTCAGCTTTATAAACTTACATTGCAAGTTTTAGTGTTAGGCCTAACGTAATAAACATAAGGTTTGCAACATTTAGGCCTACATTACTATGGCATTTCGAAAAGCGATGATATATTTTCATGAAAGTTGAAGAGATGACTTATTTAAAGATATATTTAAGATAATAAAAACAGCCTTGTAAGGAATGTATTAATGAAAAATCATTCTACTTTTAGTGTAATTATGTCAAATTTCAAGGAAGACACGATAACAACACGATGTGTATGTGTAATGATGTGAGCATCAGTGTTGCAAGAAATTTTGTTCTGTGAGTGACGTCATCACAAGTTCACCAATTTTTACGAGCAAGAACTTGAGCTGATGAAAACGAATACTATATTTGCTTTTTCTCCAATTTCTGCAATTACAACCAACACAAATTTTGGAATAATTCTCTATCAAGTTGTCGAAATATTTAAGCGAGAGTAATATGAAAACCCATGTTATGCCCTCTTTAACTGTACGTAGGCTATCATTTTAAATGTTTTAGGCCTAACGTTAGGTATAGGCCTACTAATAACATTAGGCCCTAGGCTAGGTCTCAAACACATTTTAGGTAGGCTAGTGTAGCTATTTTACTACAGCTTATACGTACTCACCAACAGGTTATCAGCTAACTCCGTGTTGCTCGCTCGCTTCCAGAAGAACGCTGTTCAAGACTGTTGGGTCATATCCTCTTGCTGTTTCTACTTAGGCTTATGACTCCTGGCTAGGCCCTGGACACGGGCTGGCTCATGATGTATGTTCACATACAGTAGTAAAACTCCCAAAATAATCACTAACATCCAAGCATATTTCTTGAACAGTCAAACTGTAGGGCGGAATATTAGTATGTGTACACTGGCTGCTGACTTTGTTGAACAGGTATGTGTTTATCCGTGTTTCCTCAATGAAGTCCTCTGGTTATCTGCAGCGAATTCTTGTAATTCCTGCAACAGGAGGGTTTGGCTAGTTGTCATGTGACTACCTATTGACCTGACCTGGTCTGACCAGGTTAACCCTATCTCAACCCTTGGTTAGTTGGTAGGACAGCTGTTTGGTCTAGAGGGCCATCTCACAACACTAGCCATATTACATTCTTAATTTGGCATGGCGTATGTCATCTTCATCATCTGCACTTCATCCAGCCATTGGTTGGATGGTTGTTCAGTGTCTATGGATGCGATGCGTGACGCCCCATTTTTTGTCACCAAGTCAGTCATGATTCCAATTTCCAGTTCCAACTTCAGCAATCCATTTCTTTCAATAGATATTCAAAAGCTTTCCGACTCGCATGCAAAATCAGGAAAAATTTAATAACCCCTGGTCTTAGGAATGAAATTCCAGCTGTGTGTTATTAGCAAAATCAAGTTTAATAAATAAAACTAAAGCCTATTTGGGCAATTCTACAGTAATGGAATTACATTTTAGAGCATTTTGGAGACTTTTACCTCTTCCCTATGCTTTATTAAGATTCAGAGAAGAACAGATGAGTCACTAGGCTTTGTAAAGTATCAACTAGTATGATTATTCAAAACAATCAAAAATGTTCACAATCAAGAATGACAATAAAATATCAGAGGTATTTAGGTCTACCACTATCATGCCTATATTCGGTAACGGGATGATGTAGAAAATCAGCTTTTCAGGAAATTCAGGATGCCTAAAACATTTCCTTAATTCGTCTGAAATCTGTAATTTGAAAGAACCATTACTTATGACTGAAAAACAAAAGAAGTACTTGAAATAACTATATATGTACTAGTGCTACTACTAGGAAAAAAGTGCTTCTTTCTTTTTATGAAATTCTAAAGAAATTTGCCGGTAACAGAATAAAATAGGGTGGTAACGGAATTAGTTTCTGACAAAATAAAGAATTCCCTAACATAAAACTTCACATAAAAATATCCAACATCAAAAACAAACATCAGAAGATACAGATTTGTCACAGGTAGATCCTATTTGATGTTAAAGAAAGTAAATATTGCAACAGGCCTAACACATATTTGACACATTTAATTACTGATTTGAATTAACTTTGTTGAACTTGATAGTTATATGCAACTAATTACTTAACTAGAAAGACTGCAAAGTTGAGTGGCAACAAATATTCCGATAACGCAATCTGGTTCAACATTGAAAACTTTCAAGTTTTCTTGTCTCCTCACTTTGCATCACAAATGTATGGGTACTGAAGTGGTTGATAGTGACCTTAAATCTGCTCTTGGTATCAACTACTGTAGTTGTCTGGTGTTGATAGATTTCTATTATCTTGTTTTAATTCAAAGAGTAGGATCTGATTTAAAGATTTTACACACACCACCAAGATAAACATTTTAAACATACTGTGTGAAAGCATTGCTCAATAATTTTAAAAACTTTCTAAAACATTTTTAGTATTTAAAAAGTATTTTCAGTTCTTGATAATTTCTGTAAACAATGAAATTCACCTTCTTATGACAAAAGTTGACAATCAATACTTCAATACAGTTAAAGGATTAAAAAGGCACACACTGACTTAATGATTTAATAGTAAAAGTAAAACTTTAGGAACACAGTAAAAGAGTGTTCAATCTTTGCAAAGTGAAAAATATGTTACTGAAGGCCAGTAATCGCTAAATGCACACATTTATTTGCGTGTACACGTTTACAGGTCTCCCACCGACTCCTTTTTTTCTTATATTTTCCTATACAAATTCTGTCCTATATTTTCATAATTTAAGGCCTAAATTCGTATATTATTGTATATATTCCTAATTTTTTTTTTATTGAAAGGCAAAATCTTAGAAGCGACAAAAAATTGATGGAAAACATTAAGAAGCATAATATAATTTGATGTATTACACGTACAGGTACAAGTTTTAGATTCTTGATTAAGGTACTAAAATAACATTACTGCTGCTTATACACTTGTTACTGTGTCTTGGTTTTATTTTCTAAAAAAAGTTGTTGACAGAGCTCTATCACATTCTGATGTCACAAAGACTTTGGAAGGGTTGTTTGTCACTATAAGTGCCATTCTTGCCCCAAAACAAGCTTGTTCTTAGTATAAACCTAATAAAAAGGGAAAGAACATAATAAGCCAAAGTCAGAACCAATTACTTGTTGCAAGTGAATTTATTCTGATCAAAATAAGAAGAATAGGGTACTTGACATGGTTTTAATATGTAATGGGGGTAATTAATTAGTATTGCACTCCGACTCTTAATCTACAGAATAAGATAAAACCATGATTTCTGGACTCACTAAAACTATTCAATGCAAAATTCTCTAGTTTTTTCATTGTTTTGGGTCTTTACTTGTATAGCACAACACTTAAGATATTTTCCAATTTAAGTATGTGAATTACCTGGAGATTATCAAAAGACATTTAAATGAGATTTTTAAGAGAGATAACATGCAAAGAACTTGCATTTGTTTACTGTTAACTTTGTCAGAGCATAAAGTGTGAGATTGTCTTCAAATCTTTAAGATGAATTTTAAGTTAGTGGACTACAAATTATTAATATTGTAATTTTTAGAAAGTAGAATAAGGAACAGTATGTGAAATAATTAGGAATTTGGACTGTAATATACACTGAAACATCAAATCAATGAGATTGACATGTGCTGAAGAGTAGAAGCAGTTTTTAAAAGCAGCATGATGGAAAGAATAAAATAACCAAAACAAAACAAACAAATTAAATGTTTTTTTGGCATTTTCTGTAAGTTTATGTGCGTTGGTTTGAATGCAATTTTCTGTAGATAAATTTCATGAAGGGAATTATCATATATACCTATGTTGAATTCATATTTGTACATGTTTTGATATTATTCAATACCAAATATATTTTGACAAGAATGCTAAGTTATCTTGAAGAAATATAACCAAGATGGGCTTGCTAAACTGATGATACAAGTACTTTTGTTATGTTATTTTCAGGTGTGAAATGACATTGTAAAATGTCAGAAGAAAATAGCATTTGGATCTGGGCATTTAGAATATTAGTGTATAGGAAATGGGTTGTTACACTCTCGGGGAAAAATAATAGAACAATGAACAATGATAATTTGAAGAAAGGGAACAATCTATTTTGTAGGCAGGGGTTTCTCACATTTATAACTGTATGAGTTAGGTGCATGCATACTTATGTCCTTCTATTCAGGGACAGATTTGTTGGATGAATTGTTGTTTCCAGATAAGCTTGAAAATTTGTAATTTGTTGTAAAGGTATATGGACAGATTTTACATTCATAAGAAAGGGTTTTGAATTATGAACAATACTCTTTAAATGAAAACAAAAGCACTTACAGCTTCCAAGTGAGAGCTATAGCTAATAGAAGCTTTAATAATTTGTATTCAAAAGTTGTGATGTATAAAAGAGAGCTCAAAATCTAATGTTATTCTTGAAATTTTGGCCAAGATTTCTGTCACTGGTAATCATCACTGTTCTCTCCTAAATTTTGACTGAGGATATGATGGAAATTTAAAACCTGTTGGTCATGCAAAACAAAAAAGTTAACATAACAGTTTAACAGTTTATTTACTTCTTTGATTAGGCCTCAGGCCTTTTTCAAAATATTACATGCACAATGTACAGAAAAACAAAGGTACAAATGAAAATATGAACAAAAATGATAAGTCTCAACATATTAGTCTTCAACATAAACAATTTCTGCATGATATTTCAAAGCATGAATTTAAAATTGACTTTATGCAATAAAGACTTGTTTCTAGTATTAAGCAAACTTCAATTTATGGTATGTTGGTGAATAAAAGAAATAACGAGGTAAAAAAAGTAGACAGTTCGTAATAAAAAAGACTCTCTAAGAAAAAGTGGGTTTCATTCTAGTCTTATGTAAATTACAAAGAGAGCACAATCTTTGATCACGTGGTATATGAAATCTACGCCCTTTGTGAATCTCCAGATCGAGACCACAACATATAAATTTACTTGCTGTAAGATCATATGGTGATACCAAGAATCAATGTGCACTAAATAGAATTCATAATCGTTACTGGTTTTGTAGTTTCCATAAAGATACAACTTTTTCATTGAATTTATATTAGTGGTCTATATTTGTTTATCAATATCATTTAAAAGGAAGGCTCGTCTCAATAAAATACATTAAAATTGGGGGGATGCAATATTTTGACGTCACTTTCAGTTGTGACACAAGATCCGATCCACTGTCCATTTGTACATGGAGTTAGAAGAGAACTCCATGGTTTGTACAGCCAGACACTAGCATGTTCGTTGTGTGTGCCGACTTACATACACAGCGCATTACGTTACTGTGATGAGAAACTTGTTTGTTTTTTCAATGCGTTTGTCAGAAAGCAAAAGATTAGTCTTATAATACTACAATAATAGTCACCAAATGAAAATTACTGAGAAAAAAAAAGAAGAAGATGAAAGCAAAAGTCACAATAAACGATTCTACTGTGGCTCGAACTCACGACTGTTGATAAGAAAAAAAAGAAAAAAAAAACCTCCGACAGCCGTAAGCTACTGGGCTAACTCGTGTAATGATCTTCAAGGCGTTTTAAATATTTATATACCTTGCAATATGAGACAACGAATCACGCAGCAAAATTTCAACCAATCAAAAAATTTGAAAGGAATTCTAAATATTGTGCACATATAACGATTTTGCCTCTTTAATATTTGTAAAAAGTTACATAAAAACAGTTCATACGAAACCTCATAGATTTGCCTAAATTATTATGACTATGATAAGGCCTTAAAATTCAAAATGCTGTAAAGTGGTCAATTTTCAGCCAATTTTGATGAAACTTATTATTTCATGGTTTGTAGCATTGCTTGCCCCCTGTATTACCTTCCCAGAGCTTCCTTTGCTCCCCACTTGCTCCCCACAACTCAATAGCCGAGCTCTTCCAGAAAAACTCTCTGGATAAAATTATCTCCTTCCTTCATCATGCTTCCCTCTACAACCATATTTAGTCCTCTCCCCCCCCTCCTCCTCTCTATTGTTTTTTTCATCCATGCACCTCTCTCGATCCCAGATTTCTGGCTTGAGTTCCTGTGTTTCTCTCAATCTCCCCCTGTTTTCTTTTCTTCCTACCTCTGGAATGATCTAACCTCTCAGGCACAGTTCGACCCTCGCTGTCGTGGTGCAGGTAAGCCCTCAACAAACAAATAAAGGCACCCTGTCATTCCATTACCAACATTTTGTCTGAAGGGAAGGAGCAATATCTATGAAAGCAGACCCCTAGCTTGATTTAAAAAGGGGCAGGGTGCTAGATTTGTTGAGGGGCTTATTAATGCACACGGAAAGCACTGCGCCGTTTTGGCATGGGGTCCAGAGGCCCCCTTGAAGCTTAAGCCTCTGGTGAAGCTCTTAGATTTTAGCTATAATCATACCTCAGATTCAGAATGAAAGTTTTGACTATAAGGACTATTCATGAGCCAAACTGAACAATTTCTTACTTTGCCATCATTCTGTTTTCTTTATCCATTTAAGGTATTTAATTTATGAAGTTTATTAAGATTTTCAAGAAGTTTTTAAGATAAAAAAATTATGATGAGGGGCGGTGGCAGACCAAAAGGGGGGTGGGACAGGCCATCGGAGGGGAGCGGTAGGGCGTGCCGCTCCTCCATAACAGCAAAGCTAGGGCACCTGAAAGCATCTTATCTTTGTCACTTAATGCCGAATAAGAAAATTCTTAAACACTTTGTTCTACCACCTTCAAAGGAGCTGGTTTTTTTACAGTAACGGAATTATATACATGCCTGATTTTGTCATTTCGTTGAAGCAGTTTGATACTTCCCCCACTGCGGTCTTTCATGCTGTGTGAAATTTTCGTTCTACACGCCTATTGTATTGTGGTCTAGGTTCAGTTAGACCTTTGCTGTTTGTTCTGTTTGCGGGCCACATAATGTTGATCTCATTCCTGGCGGCGGGAGCCGAGAGACAATGCACGAAGTCTATGGAGCTGGCCATTCGTCAGCTTAGTTGCTTTACTTTATCTAGCCTAAGTACTTTTGTCTTCTCTTGAGTACCTTTGCAATGTACTTAGAGTTATTATGTCTTTATCATACCATGTACTTTAACCTTGTGTCACCATTACCTTTGCTTATATTGTTTACAGTATGTACATCAATCATACATACTATGGGCCTACTTTGTCTATCAACGCATTGCGTGTGTTAAAGCTAACTCTCCAGCTTGGTATACATTACTTATTGCATTCATTAGGTCCCCAGCTTTGGCTTTGGCAATACTGCCTACGATAAAGCCAATGCATATTGGTACCTAATTATGCAATGGGTGTCTTCTGTCACATGAGCATCTTCTAGCACATGAGCATCACCTACCCTGCGAAGTACACGGGTAGTTTTATCTGCTCATTTACTTATTTGGTCAATCGACCGAACAGCAACACATTACTAACTCACTTGGAATGTTCCTAACTTGGATTGTTGCTGTGGTCATGCTGGTATATCCCAGCAACCAGCTACCCCTAGTTCAGGCAGATCCAACTAGATTACACGTAGCTTAGGTATACCAACATGGCCCCTTGTATTTGCCATTACATTATCATTACGTAATACCAGATGTCATTGGATCAGTGTTACATTAGGCAGTAGTTATACAGCCCAACACACATGTGAGACTTACACCAGCATGTACATTCTAGACATTTCACTTCATCACACTTCTGTATATTCATAAGGATCCTCTTGTTTTCATCTACAGGACCCCAAGGGTGACAGCAGCTTGCAGGGCCATACCACGTCATCCAAACCGGTGGACCATAAGGTCAGTCCCCTCATAGTATCGTCCAAAAATTAAGATTAAATTATGTTGTGTTTTACTTTTAAATTACTGTGTACATGACTGAAATAGAATAATGTTCGACTCTGAAAATGCTTTCTGGAAGAAATAAGAAGATTATGGTTTTTATTCTTTTTTTTTTGGTTAGCATGCGAAGCATATTGCGAACCTATGTAATGGCGATTACGTCCGTCCGGCCGTCCACAGATTTGTCCTGAGATTTCCTCAGAAATGATAAAGTTTTTTGAAAATTCCTTAGAAAATGTTGAAGTTTCTTTAGAATTCCTCAGAAAAACTTAAAGTTTCTTCAGATATCCTTATGGAAGGTTAGAATTTCCTTATAAAATGTTAAAGTTTTTCAGAGACACTTAAGACAGGATTGAAGACTAGTTTCCTTAAAAAGTCTACAACATTTAATATTTTCTTAGAAGATAACTGTAAAATGATATACCGTAATTTTTCAATATTCTTCAGAGATCATCAAGTCTCTCTCGTAGCACTTGAGATTTGAAATTCTTAAAGTTCTTCAAAACATTTGGGCACCAACAGTTGTATCAGGCATGATTAATAAACTCCACCTTTATTATTGTGGTCATTTTCATAAAGTTGCTACAGTATACTGTATGAACTGACCAGACTTTTTTTATTATTTAGTATGCTTAGTCAGGAAGTGTGACAGGATGTGATTGCATATGGACATAGGGAGGGATGCCATGTGGGACATGGATGGGGGCCATGCGGGACATATGATATCATATTTACCATGTGGTATACACCAAGGGCTATATCAGGCATAATTATTTGACTCCACTTTTTTTATTATTCATCAACTCATTTGCATATAAGTTATTAAATGAACTGACCCTATCATACATAGTATGCTCAATCAAAGACTGATAGCTAGGTTGAGACTTCTTATGGAGCCTATGGGATGTCATGTGGGACATGGGGTGGAGTGCCATGTGGGACATGGGGTGGGATGCCATGTGGAACGGTAGAATGCCATGTGGGACATGGTGGGATGATACGAGTAACACAGAGTGTGACAGGTTGGGATGCCATGTGTGACATAAGGTTGGATGCCATATGTGTGACATAAGGTAGGATGCCATGTGGGGCATAGGGTAGGAGGCCATGGGATGTGATGCCATGTGGGACATCAAGTAAGATGTCATTGGGACATTGGGAGGGATACCATGTGGAACATATGGTGGGACTTAAGGTGGGATGCCATGAGGGACGGGTGGGAAGCCACTGATGCGGAACACAGGGAGGGATGCCATGTGGGACATAAGGAGGGATGTCATGTGGTTCATATGGTTGGATTAATGTGGGACATACATGTAGGATGGGATCCATGTGGGTCATAGCGTGGGATGTCATGTGGAACATATGGTGGAATGCCATGTGGGACATGGTGGAATGCCATACACACTGTATGGTGAATGCCATGTGGGAGATATGGTGGAATGCCATGTGGGACAAGGCGTGGGAATGGGATGTCATGTGGGACATGAGGTGGGATGTCATTTGGGACATGGGACATGGGATGTGGGACATAGGATGGAATGCCATGTGGGTCAAAGGACGAGATATGGAACATATGGTGGAATGCCATGTGGGACATGGTGGAATGCCATACACACTGTATGGTGAATGCCATGTGGGAGATATGGTGGAATGCCATGTGGGACAAGGAATGGGATGTCATGTGGGACATGAGGTGGGATGTCATTTGGGACATGGGACATGGGATGTGGGACATAGGATGGAATGCCATGTGGGTCAAAGGACGAGATACCCTGAGAGACATATGATGGAATGCCCCGGGGACATGGAATGGGATGAGTGTCATGTGGGACATGGGGTGGGATGCCAGGTGGGAGATATGGTGGAATGCCATGTGGACATGGGATGGGATGCCATTTGGGACATGGGATGGGATGTCATTTGGGACATGGGGTGGGATGCCATGTGGGAGATATGGTGGAATGCCATGTGGGACATGAGATGCCATGTGGGACATGAGATGCCATGTGGGACATGAGATGCCATGTGGGACATGGGATGCCATGTGGGACATTGGATGCCATGTGGGACATTGGATGCCATGTGGGACGTGGCATGCCATGTGGGACGTGGCATGCCATGTGGGACGTGGCATGCCATGTGGGACGTGGCATGCCATGTGGGACGTGGCATGCCATGTGGGACGTGGCATGCCATGTGGGACGTGGCATGCCATGTGGGCATGCCATGTGGGGCGTGGCATGCCATGTGGGGCGTGGCATGCCATGTGGGACGTGGCATGCCATGGGGACGTGGCATGCCATGTGGGGGGGCATGCCATGTGGGACGGGGCATGCCATGGGGACGTGGCATGCCATGGGGACGTGGCATGCCATGTGGGGCGGGCATGCCATGGGGGCGTGGCATGCCATGTGGGACGTGGCATGCCATGTGGGACGTGGCATGCCATGGGGACGTGGCATGCCATGTGGGACGTGGCATGCCATGGGGACGTGGCATGCCATGTGGGGCGTGGCATGCCATGTGGGACGTGGCATGCCATGTGGGCATGCGTGGCATGCCATGTGGGGCGGGGGCGCCTTGTGGGACGTGGGATGCCATGTGGGACGTGGGACGCCTTGTGGGACGTGGGACGCCTTGTGGGACGTGGGACGCCCTGTGGGACGTGGGGACGTGGGATGCCTTGTGGGACGTGGGATGCCTTGTGGGACATGGGATGCCTTGTGGGACATGGGATGCCTTGTGGGACATGGGATGCCTTGTGGGACATGGGATGCCTTGTGGGACATGGGATGCCTTGTGGGACTTAGTGTGAGATGCCATTTTTTTAATTGGCTGGGTCATATAATATGGGTGTCAATTTGCATGCGCATGCGAACGATGACGGTGTTGACCGTTCTAGTTAGTTAATGCAGCAAAAAATTGAGATACGAGTGATTTAAAAGAAATAAAAAGAATAAAGGTCATTCTTTGAAATAGTAAAACAATTTTTGTATACAATTGTAGGATCCTGGAAATAAAATAAGAACATTAAATGGACAAAATATGAAATTTAAGAAAATCTCTTTTTTTTAAATTTCAGATGGAGAATTGTCCATTTACATTTGATCATGATAAATTGTATCCTAATTATTTATTTATGTACTCCTTAATGCTGCAATTGAACTTTTTTTTGATAATGGAAGAATTTATCTATTTGTTTTGAGTCTTCTGTTGATTATTCATGAGGTCAAGGTTGGATAAAAATCTTCCCTATTTGATTCTCATTTAAGAACTTTCACACCCATGGTCATGAAATGTTTAATGATTGCAAGCTAAATTCCATAACAATCCATTCCCTGCAAAAAATATTCGAGAACTTTCCTCCTTAGGTGCAAAATCGGAAAATTTGAGACACTTTTTGAAGACTCATATGTGCTTTTTAACTGAAAATCCAGTCGTTTTTATCAGGAAATTTGTTCAAGTTAAATAAACTATTTACATTTGATCGTTAACTAATCTTAAGTTTTGGGTAAAAATACACTTCCAAAATTATTTAGTTATTTAGTCATTTATTAATTGATTATGCAAACAAATGGCTGTTTTAAGTCTAACATGGCTTTCCAAATAAGCTTCACATTTTTTCTGATTTTGCACCTAAGGAGGAAAGTTTTTGAACATATTTTACATGGAATGAATTGTTGAGGAATTTATTTTGTAATTTTTAAGAGTTTCATAAACAGGGATGGAGAGTTTTTAAATAAGATACAATTTCAACAAAATGTGAGGTTTTTCGTATGCAGCCTAACACTAACACTATAGTCAGATGGTTGCCATTTTCATTGTAGCCTATAGTATAGCCTAGGCCACAAATTGTATCCTAGGCCACAATCACCGGCATGAACCATAGTGGTCATTAGTGTAAAAAATCCTCAAATTTTGTTGATTTTTGCTTACTTTTTGAAAACTCCTCAATCCCTTGTCATGAACTCATGAATAATCCAAATTTTCCTTTCAAATCTACAGTATTTCCACCGAAAAAGGACAGACTTTGTTCACTTAAAAAATTATTCAAAGTTTTGTAGTTAATGGGCAAAAATGAACAATAAAGTTATTTATTTATAGTAATTATCAATTCCACGGAAATAGGGACATAAAGCATGAAAATTGAAAATAATTTGATGGAGTAGATAAATAGCTTTTAGTATTCACTAGTAGGTAATTTTCATGATCAAAGAATTTTTTTGAAATTTTTCAGGTATTTATGCAAAATAAATGCTGCCCTCTATCAGGTACCATGCAATACAAATGGACATTTTTTGAGCTTTTTTTGGCCAAAATTCCCCAACCCTTTTTTCCATGGTATACTAACTTTTTAGATTTAAGGTGTTCTAGTGGTTAAGAAACGACGTTCAATAACCTCTTCCACCTCATATAATCTCCTCCCCTTCTACACCTAACCTTACACACCCCTTTCTTTTCACTTAAATTGTTCTCCCACATTCGGCTTTTCCCCTTTATCTTCCTTACAAACCTTCAATCTCCTCACTATCCTTACTCTTACACCATAATTTATTAACTTACATTTGACTCGGACTGTTGCGGTGCCGTTAAATAACAAACCAAGCCAAACATAAACCCACACAAACCTCTGGCACAAAAGAAAATGTGTACAAAGTAAAAAATGCAATATGCACTACAAAAAATGATGTAAATTAAAATACAGTATCCATCAGAATGGGCATTTCTGCCATTTAAACCTTGTTTTAGGTACTAAAACCACTGAAAGTGCAGTACAGTGCAGTGTGTGAACATCTTAGTGTGGTGTAACAACACCTTGTAGAATACAGTGTTCATTACCATCAGTGATATCACTCCCCAATAGATATATACATAGTATTCCTGTGTATTTTCATACTGTTTTACTTGAATTCAAAGCTTATTTTGTGCAATAGAGATCAAAATACATTCAAAATAGATTATTCTAATTGTTTAAAGGGCAAAAATCAAAACTGATCAATATAAATTTTAGACAATTAAACACCCGTCACATATAATGTAACACCTGTCACAACAATTATTTTAGTGCCAAAATTACAAATTGATGGATTCCTTAGCTTTTATAATGCTTTATTAAAATGAAGTTCCAACTTATATTTGATGATTGAAATTTGCTCAATGCTCTTATAATATATCACAGAGTTTTACATGTATTCATCAAATTCGAAAAACCTATGTCTGTTTTTACGTAACACCCGTCACGCATGTTTGCTCGCCTCAGTCTTATCTGTTGTAGCATTGGTCTGACTTTTCCCTTCTGAGTAGAAGCTTTATGATATACCCAGGTATGGTACTGCATTGGGATAATAGGATGGTACTGCATTGGGATAATAGGATGGTACTGCATTGGGATAATAACAGTTACTATTTGAGATAAAATATTCTAAAATTCAGAAATTGCTTCTGAATCGTAACACCCGTCACACGGACTTGAACATAAAATGAAAACACTGGCTATACAATGAGGCAGGAAGGTAAGGAGCTTGCTGGAGCCATACTGTAAATCTGTACGGATGCACAGTGTATTCTGTTTTTGAAGTTTGCTGTATTTCTTTTCTCAGACAATTGTATAGATGGCTGGCACAATGGGTATATGGTTGAATCACATGAGGCAGGCTCTACTGGATCCTGGCTAGCAAAATATTACATGAGTGGTAAGTGTCATACATTAGATAGTGTAATATTTACTACATGTAACATGTATTTATTTCCATGTATACATGTAGTCTCAATATTCTTTGTCATTATGCCATGATTCCTATTATTTTCAGTGAATCACATATAAGGCTGTATGAAACCACTAGTGTGTCCTTAGCATGTCCTTAGATGTTTTCATACCCAAGTCATATCCACACATTCCTTTCCTTTATGTTAAGTTATGCCACTGCTAGCTACTTTAAGGATATGCAAATTGGGGTATGCTACTGCTAGTCACATTTAGTTATGCAAATTCATTTTGGAAGTCATTAAGTTGTAATGCTCTGTTGAACTGGTCTTTTATGTTCATTTTAAATGATTAGTTCAGGGGTCAATTAAGTTTTATCTTATATGAAAGAAGACACAGAAACAGAATAGTGAATACAGCATTTCAAATCGTATTCCGTTAAGAAGATATCTAAGTATAAAGTTTGGTATCATTTTTGTAGAAATGATTGAAATCAGACTAGTTGTGATGTCATAGCCTCAAATTCCTCAGTCTTTATGTATTCTATCATATTTTGCCCTGCGATTTTGTAGCTTAAAACCATTGGATATCTTAAAAAAAGTAGTAAAACTAGATTCGAGCTTCGATCTTGATGCTTCAAGATTAAAACATTGGCATCTTAAAGATTATGTGATAACGCGACAATGTGATTAGATGGACATCTTGAGCACAAGAGTCATGAGAGGAGCCAAGTGTTCTGCGGATCACCAAATGACAAGAACAAAGGTCAAACTCAGGCTGATACCATCCACAAGAAGAACTGGCTCTGTAAAACCAAAGAAATTACCAGTCTCAAAGCTGAAGTATGACCCCATTAGAGAAATGCTCTCATCAAAGCTAGACAAAGAAGCCTTGGCCACCTGGTCCTGTCAGGATGTGAAATCTATAAATGAAAAGTGTATTGAACTGTGGGAAAAAAACTTATAACATTGCAAGTCAAGTGCTCGGCAAACCAAAACATAAACATGAGGACTGGTTCAACCCTTAGGATAAAAAACCTATTGATGACACAAACAAAGCCCATCAGAACTTGCTTCAATCCAGAAAACATTCGCTCGGCCACAAAAGAGAAAGATTGTAAGTCTCCAGAAATACTGCTGCTGCTGATTTGCAATTCATTCACTATATGCTTAATCGCCAAAATTTGTGAGCATTTAGCAATTAATCGCAACCAATCTTCACCCAAAAAACAGTAAAACAAACAATCTTTTAAGTGTTTAATGAAATATAAAAACAAAAGATCACAGCACAAAATGGCCACTTTGCTGGACCACACCAAAATTCCATCTGTAGTTATGCATACAGTATGCTCTGCCACTCTCAGATAATGTAATTTATTAGAATCAATTACCAGTCAAACGGTATGGTGCTACCTTTAGTGACGCATTTAATTACGTACTGTATTACCATACTTTTCAAAGGTATGGATGGCAAATAATGTTTGTGTAAACAATCACTTTTGTTTTATTTTCTAAAGTGGATTTTTAAACGTGAATATACTTAGACTTTAAAAAGGAGTAACTGCAGAATCTAACGGAATGTCAAAGTTATACCCCTGGAAAATTTGGGAGGCAGACTTATAGTGTCTTATTTTTATTTGATATGTTCTGTCATAAGATCAGATAATTTTCTCGTTGTTGGAGGCTAAGTTCTAAGTCGAACTATAAGTTCGTAGGCCTATATTGTTTAATTAAAAAAACGACACATGAAGATATACAATATCATAGAGCTACAGTATTCCCCCTTGTGTTGGATCCTAAGTCCCAGTCGGAGTTACGAGATCTGATAATAGAGTTATTCCCCCCTTTGTTGGAGGCAAACTCCTAAGTTGAACTAGTGGCCTATTTTCCCCCTTCTGTTGGAGGCAAAGTTATATAAAGTCCATAATACCTGTCCATTTATCTTTTAGGTTGGTACTCGTGTTAAATAGTTAACAACAAGGGGTTCAAAATCTATAAAAGATTCAACCCCATGCATTGCTCTACCAGTATTTGTCACAGCTTTTTTTTAAATCAAGTTTGTAAGCTGTGGAATAATCACTACTAAATGTTGTTAAGGATGTTTGGAGCTTAAATAGTTTGGCTTTTTCTTCATTTAATATGACAGAAATGATAGTTATATCAAGTCATCTCAAGAGATATCACATCACACAAAACAATTTGTTTTCTAATTTATTGAAATAATATTTCTGTCATTATAAACTTACATGGGAGCTGCCTCTCAGATCTGAAAAAATATACGGTTTCAGTGGTTATAACTATGGGAAAAAAAACTGCAGGAAGAATTTTTTTTTATAAATACATTTTGTGAGTAAGCAACAGTGTATGTGGTTTAAATACATGTATGTGCTCTGAAAACATTCCCCACTAATTGTGCGATGAACAGTACATTTGTTTTAATACATACAATTTGTGAGTTAGCAACAGTATATTTGGTAAATATGTGCTCTAAAAATGTCCCCCAAATAATTGTGTGATGAACAGTACATTACATTGTAAAAGAGGGCAGCATATAAAGATGAATTTACTACATTCATATTATTTCTGTCACGATTTATTTGTGGGAAGATTTTTGACACCTTAATACATAACCGTGGGAAATTTTTATAATTATTTCCAACTCGGCATGATGTTATACACCCAGTTCAAATTAGAATATTAATGTACAGTATTTCTTTATAATCTATTTCAAATTTTCTACCTTCTAAGAAATGATATTTCCTTTGCATGGGTCTGTAAATGTTTATTTGTATAGGGTTTGAATGACTTGAGCCCTAGCTTAGAACTTCATGTCAAAACATTTTGAAAAGAAAGTTTGAACGAATTACATTATTTGTTCTAGCACCATATTGGCTAGCACATAGGGCAAATTATTTCATCATTGGCATATATACTGTATATCAACACAAAATTAGATAAAATGGCAACGTTCATGTTACAAATTCAAACTTGGATAAGTTGAGCATGGAATAAGATTTTATGATGGGGTTTCTGTTAGTTATAGTTTATTCTTCTCTATCATATATCAAGCTGGAATATTTGACTTCACGTGTCTTTAAAAACAGACTGGATAAGCATTGGTGGACGTGAGTGTTGGCTTTATTAACATTATGACTCTGGTCATCTATTAAGCAACATATCCAGATCTGATTTGAATTGATTGATTGATTTCCACACTAATATAATGAAGCTTTATAGTTCATTCAAGATGATAGATGGAAGAGGTCTGAACGAGTTGTTGCTCTTACAAAACAGACCCCTGTACAATAAAGGAACATAGAAAATGATAATAGTGGTAAAAAACTTTGATATAGATAGAAAGAATACAAATAGGACTACAGTACACATCATTGTAGATTTATATACAGTATAATACAAGATGATATATAGACATAATAACATGTTACCGTAAAACATGCAAACATCACCCCTATCCACTGTTCACTCTAGGAATTAAAATTTGAGGGGAAATTATAGGTTTGATCAACTAATCTATACTGAGATTTACATGTCATGTGCTAAAGCAATAGGAAATTCCCCCAATTGTAATATTTTTAGTGGGGAATTCTGATAAAAGAGGAAAATCCCTCTATCTCTCTCACTAATGTGAACACTGCCCTCATCCCTACCTTCAGAAGCCCTCCCCCATCATGGCACATACATATAATACAAGATTACATGTGGGCATATTATATTGCCATGTTGGTATAATATACAGTGCTCCTCCCTCATCCCTCTTCAGAAACCTAACAAGCATCCCCTTCCCACACACACCTAATTCAATCTCAAAAAACAAAATTGGCTTTTAAGTACAGACAAGTAAAATAGTTCAATTTTCTTTGAAAGATGTAAACTAATGACCTGGGCTTTTTTGATCACACAGTATCAAGATTATTGCAGAATTGCACACCTGAGAAGCTGAAGGATTTTATGTGAATGTTTGGACTTTCAAGCATCTAATGCCTTTCATCACAGGTAGGTGTTCTGCAGCAGGGTTCATCAATATAAATAGAAAACAATAGTTAATTTATTTTGATATGTTTAAAAAAGATTTGTATTTCCTGGGATTCGAATCCGGTCCCTCCGGACTATAGTGTTGTGTAATTACCAGTGATCTCTTGTTAAGTCATGAAATGCAGTGTCATTTCAATACCATGTAGTTTCCACGTAATACGATTCCAGGGTTATTTATTATATCAGAAGAAACATATGTTTAAAAATGTTATTGATTTAGTTAATGGGTTGAGAGAAATATAATATGTTATTCTATAATTATTGCAGTAAAATATCACGCTTAATGTGAATTTATATTTATGTTTATCATGCAATATATGTTTTGTTATTATTGAGTGGGAATATGTTGGCGGGAAATACCTTATTTGAAATAAAGAATGTGTAAATAGATCAGTTGATATAAAGGAACCGAAGAGTTCGGAACTAATAACTTTTGTTCACCTTGGGAACAGTAGGTATCAAGGCTTCAAGAATATTTAAAGGATCTGACAGCCAAAAAGTGAGGGCGTTAGTCTTTGCCAATTTGTGAAGATGTTAACCAATAGAAGTCACAGCGCACAGTCTGTTTTTACAGAAATGTTCACCCATCGCACACAAGTGAACAAATTCCAAAAAGTCAATGGGAAAACACATACAACCTCCTATAGTACTCTGGTTGGAATAGCAATGGTTTTTATGACATTCCGTACCGCAGGGTGCAAGAAAGGTATTTGATTTATTATGAGATGCCATTTAAATACGCCCTTAACTTTTGACAGCCCTCGTTTAACATGTATGTGACTTTTGGAAGGTGTAAAAGGACAGATAGCTCAAGGTTTTTGGTTATTCTTAAACAATTTGTTTAAAATTCAAGTCATTGAAAAAGATAAGAACATGCTTTGTCCTGCCTGTGAAGCAGAAAGAGACGGTGGTCAGTGTCATCTTCGTCGTCAGTCTGTCTGTCTGTCATCATTGGCATCCATAACAGGGTTCTAGCTACAGTGGGTGGCGCTGGGCGGGCCCGCCCAGGACTCACAATTCCCGCCCAGCACTTGGCTCTAAGATTCACTCTTCCTCCCGGCACTCAAATGTTCAATTCAGTTAACTGATTAAGTGTTTAAACAGATCTCCCTTTAATCTTGCTCTATTTATGTCATCCACTGATTTACACACATAACATAACATACATTACGCACAATAAATTCCGATCAAAACAAGTGAACTACAGTATATAGGAATTTAGCGCAATTGAACGTACATCATCATAATATCACCCATACATAAAGTTCTTTACATAAACATACATACATGCACACAGTTCAGGTTCACGTTTTAATCTTTGTGAATCACTGCTGGCAGCTTGCCGAGTCCGTCACTTACCATACAAACAAACTTTAACAAAGTAAATACTGTATTACACCCCAAGGGCCCAAGGCGTGCTTATAGACTGGTCCAAATGTAAGTAATCAATCACATTTGTTATAAAACCCATATGCACTTAACATTAAAACGGACTGATCGATATTCTTTTGATTTGTGGAGGATTTGCTATTGACAAAAGTTGTTGCGTAGTTTATAGAAACATGTGCTGCTAGTTAACTTGAAATAATTGTAATGATATATGGCTTTTGTCGAACGATACTGGGACGAAAATAAAAGCGGTAACAAGTTTGGGCAAGATGAATAACAATGGGAATTGAGAGAAGAGCATCCGGCATATGTTTGTACTGTTTTTTTGAGCGCAGAGGGGGAGGGGGGGGGGGGGAAGGTAAATTTTGACAATTGAATATTTATTATATTTTGTAGTTTATTGTACATAAAAAATATTTTGTAAATCTTTTTAGCATTCCGAAAAAACAATTTGACAATTTGTCAATAGAAGTGGACTAAATTTGAACAGTTCTTTATGGGAGGGTGGTCTAGGAGGTCACCCTGGATTGTCACTGGAGCCCGGCACTCAAACTTGTCTAGCTAGAAGCCTGATCCATATTAATTGTAACCTAATGGGATGTTGCTGGTATTTTGAAATTTCTCTTCTTAAAAGAACTTGAGAACAATAAACAATTTGTATCGCATTCACAAAAGGAAAACTCAAGCCTGAAAATAAAAAGAATTACTCTAGGTCTCAATAGCAATTGAACGTGAACGAAATTTGTAACAATGGAATGTTTACCTTAAAGGAACTGAATCCTGGTCTGAATAGTACTGTAGCTAAAACCGTGCTTGAAAAGAACAATCAGGATGTACAGTGTATGAAGTCCAAGGAAACACTAGAAATGGCTTTGCTTAAAACCAGGAACATCTCAATCTGCCCTCAAATAGAGCAGGGCCAGGCCAGTTAAAGAAAAAGTTATATATTTCTTTGTTTCCCAAACCACAAAACTGTATACAGTTTCACCTTTCCAAGTCTCCTTCAAGATAACAACTGCTCCCATTGGTGTTACATGGTATTTTTAGTGACACACATCTGAATATAATGGCAATCCTTTGCAATATAAGTAGTAACCTTAATCATTGTTTGTCTTTGCTGCTGGGGAAAGGTGAAATGAACTATGCAGCATAGAACAATTTATACCTCAATGTTATGTTGCAAAGTTAATCTTGTGGAATTTTGTGGTCAATTTGTTGCTTGAAAATTGCAGGCCAAATTTTTTAAGCAGTGCCTTTACTAATGAAACTTTTTCTAGAGATCTTCACATTTCATTAAGCAAGACCTTCCAACTTGCAAAATTGTGGTGTAAGTGCTGATCTTTTCTCTCATTTACAGGATTGGTGACACAAAACTCGAGTCAAATGCAGATGATTGTACACAACAACTTTCCAGACCACTTCCATCACAAAGGTCAGATGATAGAGACGTTACTTCCAAGGATTGGTGGGAAAAGGACTAAAGTGCATTGATTTTGGGAAGAATGAAGATGTCTGGGCTTGTTTTGTAAACGATATCTACTGAAATGTTGCAAGTGATTTCACCACAAGAGAGGGGATACAGAGTAGACATTATCTATTCATCTTTTCCAGAATCTGAGGGATTGTGCTGAAGACGCAAGTGGGCTTTAAATTTTCATATTATGGTCATTTCTTATAGTATTTTTTAGTTTTTACTTTTGAAGAGATTGTGAGTCTAATCCCTGGTAACTCACCAGGGCTCTACAACTGGTTTATCAAATGGCTGTGGAGATTTCCATAAGTTACTTAGCTGTGGATGTAAAATACCCAATTTATCTACTTACCTACTGGCTTTTTTAAACCATTAAACTTATGTGAAGATTACATTATTTCCATTTCATCCATGAAGGACCAAATCAGGACATACCATTGATCCATTTTTTACAAATAGAAAATATCATTGTTTAACAGCGGTACATTACATTAAGTTTGAAAATTTTATTGAAACACGTCAATATTAGATAATACTGAAAAGTATACAGAGTAGACATTATCTATTCATCTTTTCCAGCATCTGAGGGATTGTGCTGAAGATGCAAGTGGGCTTTTAATTTTCATATTATGGTCATTTCTTATAGTATTTTTTAGTTTTTACTTTTGAAGAGATTGTGGCTCCAATCCCTGGTAACTCACCAGGGCTCTACAACTGGTTTATCAAATGGCTGTGGAGATTTCCATAAGACACTTAGCTGTGGATGTAAAATACCCAATTTATCTACTTACCTACCGGCTTTTTTAAACCATTAAACTTATGTGAAGGTTACATTATTTCCATTTCATCCATGAAGGACCAAATCAGGACATACCATTGATCCATTTTTTACAAATAGAAAATATCATTGTTTAACAGCGGTACATTACATTAAGTTTGAAAATTTTATTGAAACACGTCAATATTAGATAATACTAAAAAGTATGCTATAAATATATCATATGAATAGCTAGTAAGCATAGACTGGTACAAATACTACAAATCCCTAGTTTTAAGCTGAAAGGGGCAGGCAGGGTGACCAGGGCATAAAGGGGTAACTGTTCACCAAAGTTGTGGGGTAGCAATTTCTGACATCAGGAGTTGAAACTTTTTAATTAGACAGCAAAACAGCATATGAACATACTTAAAGGTCTATGGCAAGAACATTAAATTCTAAACGCAACAGTCTTTAAATCTTGTTAATAGCACGTATAGTTTATTTATGACTGATTAAACTTTTAGCGATTTGCAGTGAATGCATAATTTATGTTAAATTTGTGATGTATGACCATGCGGGTAGTTGAAGTCTGTATGTACTTCTTTATATTTCCTTCCTAAATTTAAATTCCTGAAAATAATGACAACACTTTATTCCTGCTAGATTTTGGTTCAGGGTGTGGTCAACACTTTAAAAAAATATGTTTGGTTAAAATCCCTTGCCATTTTTCACAAATGTGTGACTAGCAATTATAAAAACAAAAGGTTTACATAAGGAAATAGGAACTTCTGCCCTGTCATACATCACAAGAGGAACAAAAATTAGGTGGAACAAAAATTTGCATATTTCAGCCTGAAAATTCAAATGTTCTGAAATGGTCAATTTTTAATCAAATTTGAATGAAATTTATTGCGATTTTTATCATTTTTTATGGATTTCAAAGCAATTTAGCATATTTTGCTGCTACACGTCCATATACCTTTAGTGCTGTAGGATAATCACAAGAGCAGTGATTTTATCAAGGTTGGGAGAGATGTAGAAGACCATCTTTTGATAATGTCAATCTGAAAGTTTCATGTAACACAGCCATATACTTAAAGGACTGTTATTGGGAATTGTATGTATATGATAGAGGACTCTTAAAGAAGCAAATTGATGAAAATATGATGTTGATATCTTATTCGGTTTTGAATGATTGCACTGCAAAGATTTCACCAGTGCGTCAAAAATTGAACTTTCATTGTAAAGTGTGATGTCCTGCGGGTATGGGATCAAGCATATGAAAAAGATGTTTTCAAGCACATGTGCGTTATATATGAAAGTGATACGCGGGCGTTTCATTGCGTTTCCAGTGAATGAGCATAACAAGTGCTTACCTAGGATTTTCATAGGTAAAATCAGGGGCGTGGCAAATTCATGAAA
The DNA here is from genome assembly GCA_020152595.1 of Chiridota heheva. Taxonomy (NCBI): domain Eukaryota; kingdom Metazoa; phylum Echinodermata; class Holothuroidea; order Apodida; family Chiridotidae; genus Chiridota; species Chiridota heheva. The sequence continues at coordinate 206,815 of JAIGNY010004016.1, read as the reverse complement.
AGGAACAAGTTTCTCCATGATTATTTTGTAGTGTCTGAAGGACTAACCTAAGTACAGATAAACACAAACACAATTTGACCTGGAATCATTTATTCATCAGTAAATTCTTCTCAGCTCTGACGCCATTTCATTTGCATATAACAGTACATGAGTACAGATTATCATATCCCACACCTTTCCCCAGGGAAATTTGACATACGAATGAAGTCTCAGTAATAACTACTAAATCAATTATTTTAAGGTAAATTTCTGAGGTCTAGTTTTAGGACTGAAAGCCTGGTTCTGAGTGTATGGCCAAGGAAAATTTTTGCTTGAGTTCATTTGGTAGTGCTATAAGGTGTGCTTCTATATGACAAGAAATCTGGCTGTTTTTGTTTTGGTTGTACCAGATTCATTATTTTCATTGCTGTTTTGAATGTTTTTACACATCGTTCAGCTTCACCATTTGAGGCTGCCAGCTTTTGATGTGTTGAATGCCATTGTTTGTGATGAAGTCTGAAAATTCTTCAGACACGACCTGAAGTCCATTGTCTGAGACCAACTGTTCAGGTAAACCCCACGAGGAAAACAATTGTCTTAGCACATTGCTTGTCAGTTCATTGTGAAGTGGACCTGCAAAATCCACATGTATTCTCTGTCCTGGTTTTGAGGGCCATATCCATGGGTTTGGACTTCCTTTACATGGATCAGAATTTTGGGCACAGGTGTTGCAATTTCTCATTACCTGCTCAATATCTTGATCTATTCTAGGCCAAGAGACATGTCGCCTGGTAAGAGCCTTCATTCTAACTATCCCTGGATGTTGGACATGAAGCTCACCAAGTATTTCTTCCCTGTATTTTTCAGGTATTATAATTCTTGAGTCCCCAAAGAAGACAATTTTCAAGAGTGAGTTCATTTTTTTGTTGCACATATGCAGTGTAGTTACTGATCAAACTTTTATGGGACCACCCCTTCCTCATGAATTGCATCACCCTAGATAGGATGTGGTCATTTTCAGTGGCTTTCCTAAAATTTCTCCAAATATTCTACAGAGTATTGCATAAATACGCATTTTGATTTGTGCAGCCGAATTTGCCACTCAGCTAAACTTTGTAAGACCTTACTCAAGTTTTCTTTGTGTTCTGCCTCAGATCTCCCAGTTGCGATGAGATCATCAACATAGCACACAACACCTTTCAAAGCAACAAGAACCTTTTTGTATTATTTCTTAAAATATGGCAGTATGATATGCTAAAAGGCAGATGGGTATATCGGTACAGACCGAGATGAGTGTCTATTGCACACTACATGTAGCTGTTTTGAGCCTTCATCTAGAACAACCTGTTGATATGCATTTGACATGTCAAGTGTTGTGAACTTCTGTCCCCCATTTAATTTCACAAATAGTTCATGTGGAGTTGGAATGGGTGGGCTTTTTGGATTTTAACACACTGACAATGGTGACTTTGTAATCCTGACATACCCTGACACTGCTGTCAGACTTAGACACAGGCACAATAGGTGCTGCCCACTCGCCAAGATCAACATTGTCCAGAATCCGTAGATCAACCTCCCTTTGTATCACACAAATTGGGAGGATTTTCTTCTGGTCCTCATAATCAACATTCACATTTAATTTACCATAAAATTTGATTGATTTGCATGTTATGGTTTCACGATCACTTTCCCTTTTTTTGCAAAGGTTGGTCATGGAATTTCTCTTTGTAATCCTTCAATGACATTAATGACTTGGCCGACCATGTATCTTCCTGCATGCTAACAGATTTACCAAACAATTTAACTGACACCTCAATTGGGTTGTCATTTTTTTCGATCACTGAATGAATGTGGAATACTGACCGTTTTTCATCTTCATTATTTGATTTGTGATCACCCTTGACATCACTAAATTCACTCTCAGTGTCAGATTCATCAACATATCTGACATTTGAAAACCTTTTTTTATTCTTATGATAAATTTTCTGGTATCTACCCTTTTGCTGATTTTGTAAGTTATCATGATCACTAGGGGGCCTATATACTGACACTTAACTTAAGAATACGTAGGCTTGTGTTTATTTGGCCTAGGCTTATAACTACTTGATCCTGACCTACATTCTAATTTAAGGTGCCCCCTTTTCCCACATCTTTGACAGTCTCACTGACGATACTTGCATTCTGGCTTAATGTACCCAACTTGTCCACAGCAATAGCATTTCCTTCACCATCAGCCACTTTACTTTCTGCACCATGCTCTCTCACCACAGCAGACTGTTTTGATGCTGTCTCCATCCATGCTCATGGTTACTGTCACCGCCTTCTCCAGCATCAATGTCTCATCTGCTGCAAAAAAGTTTCCTCTGTACCATCTTTTCTCTCAGCCCGCAAACAAAAATATCTCTCAATGTGTCTTTCGAGAATGACCCAAATTTCTACGTCCATACGCAAACAATATTCACCTTGCTGTGATTTGTTAGACAGACACTTGCCTGATTCGTGGCTGTATATGTGCCCCTGATTAGTTTCTGACAACCCAGACAGACACTTGTGTAAAATAATATATAATTGTCCTTATTTTACGGGCTGTTTGCTAATGATGGGCTTAAGTGTAAAAAATGAAACATTAGAGAAAGGAATGTTCGATCCTGGTCGTAAGTTGATTAAATCCTTAAATGTGACAACATGCTTTATACTCCAATGATTTTTACAGGTGAATGACGGTTCTTTGTACGAAAATACAACAGATGATACGTAATAAATCAGAGTAACCACAAGACACAACTTAACAGGACAACCACATGGACGAGACTACCTCGACTTAAAGTGGATACGGATAAGATCGATAAAGCTTACGCCCTTTCAAGCAAACAATTATTCTGATTGGATAAGTCTGAACACCTGATCAGATCTAACCATCTGATTGGAGGAAAGTACCATACCATGTAAATCAGACTCATGGTGACACTTAAAGGTGATTGGATGTCAAAGGTCCCATGACTAAGTTTACCCATTGGACAAAAGTACTGATGTATGTAAATGTATGCAGATGAAGCCTTACATCTGATGTACATGTGACAGACATGTGAATTTCTGAACGCCTGATCAGATCTAACTATCTGATAGGAGGAAAGTACTATACCATGTAAATCAAACTCATGGTGACACTTAAAGGTGATTGGATGTCAAAGGTCCCATGACTAAGTTTACCTATTGGACAAAAGTACTGAAGTATGTAAATGTATGCAGATGAAGCCTAACATCTGATGTACATGTGACAGACATGTGAATTTCATGCAAACTAAGAACAATTATCCAAAGGCTGACGTCATCAATTCTTAGACGTACGTTCGTCACATAAATAACTCAATAAACTTCCAGAATTATGATTTGATAATTCTGGAACCTATCATGAATCCAAGTTATAAAACTTAAATATAATTTCAACACAAAAACAATCATAACAATACAACTCAGCTTAATAAATACATCCCATAAAGAATAAACATTGAACACCTGAAGGTATATGATTTATACACCAAACGCTTCAAAATATATGATTTATAAAGATCAATTCGGAACACAACAAAATCAAGCCTCTTACACTTGTCTGGTTCATGGCTGTGTACATGCCCCTGATTGGCTCGTCTGAGGATCATGGCTGTTTGTTTTGTCTGTTGTTGACTGGGCTATCTTGACCTTGGGATGTTGCTCTGGATGGTAGCCTCAAACTCTGTTCAATGTCTTAATTCAATTTTTCTTTCTTGAATGTTTATAAGAGTCTTGCGAGGGTAAAAGCACATGCCCCAACAATTGCAGGGTGCCTGCCATAGGAGTCATATGCCACTGTTTCGTACTCCTTCCGTCCTCATTTTTTTTTCTTTTTCTTCAAACTTTATTTCTGTTTCAAAACAATGCCAGAAAATAAGATGCAGCTTATATGGCATAACAAATACTTAAAATGTTCAAACAGATGTAGAGGGTTCTTCTTCTTCTTTTGAGAGTTCTTTGGGTTTCTTGGTGATGATGGGTGGTATGTCCAGTTTTTAATTTACCTTGCGCCTTTTTGACAGGGTGGGATGTGGCAACGACGTTGGTGAACAGGGTCTTTTCTTTGCGGGTGCTTTCGAATGTTCTGCTATAGCTTTCATGACCAGTTGTTTGCACAATTCGTCCAGGTTAAGGGGCTTTTTCTCTAAGACAGGTACTTTGACCAGTGCTTTTAAATGTTCTACTGCAAATAGACCTTCCATGCTAGCCAGTTTGCACCATTGGTCCAGGTTGAGAGAAATCCCTTTTACTCTAGGTATGATGGTCCATTGACGGCTGGTGCGTCCGTTTGGGTCACTGATCGTTTGCATTGCGTGGTCGAAATGGCGTATGTCCACGAGAATGTTTTCATCTTCTGCGGTCAGATTGATGTAAGTCTGTTTTCCTAGAAGCAAATGTAACATTTTGGGGCTTGACAAACCGCTCATGCAACGGGCTCTGTTGATGCTAGCTAGATGTATGGTAATGCAAGGCCAGTTTACATATCATATTTTTGTTCTTGCAGAGTTCATCCCAAATGCCTTCTTCCATGGCGATGCCTTGAGCCATAACTCGAGGTATTGTGCTTGGGTTGGTTTTGGCATACTTAGTGTAACTTCATACTTTAGTTGCCCGAAACATTCTTTTATTTACCTGTATTTGAATGTGTAACTTCGTATTGTAGTTGTAGCCCGAAACAATCTTTTATTTACCTGTCTTTGAATGTGTAACTTCCTACTGTGGTTGTAGCCAGAAACATTCTTTTATTTACCTGTATTTAAAAGTGTAACTTCGTACTGTAGTTGTAGCCTGAAACAATCTTTTATTTGTATGTATAACTTCATACGTTAGTTGCCCGAAACAATCTTTTATTTACCTGTCTTTGAATGTGTAACTTCCTACTGTAGTTGTAGCCTGAAACATTCTTTTATTTACCTGTATTTAAAAGTGTAACTTCGTACTGTAGTTGTAGCCCGAAACAATCTTTTATTTGTATGTATAACTTCATACGTTAGTTGCCCGAAACAATCTTTTACTTACCTGTCTTTGAATGTGTAACTTCATTCGTTAGTTGCCCGAAACAATCTTTTATTTACCTGTATTTGTATGTGTAACTTTGTACTGTAGTTGTTGCCCGAAACAATCTTTTATTTACCTGTATTTGTATGTGTAACTTTGTACTGTAGCTGTTGCCCGAAACAATCTTTTATTTACCTGTCTTTGTATGTGTAACTTCGTATACACGACAATCTTCGGTTATGTGTTGTGAATCATTATGTATGACGCACTTGGCCCTATTATCCCTATAGGGACCAGCAACCTTAACTGTATGAACTGCGGTCCTTACTAAGTGATTACTTCTGATCCCTTCCATTGCGTATTCAAGGCTCCTACGTTCCTTCACCAAGAAATCCAAAAGCTCTGAAAGTCTGCTTGTCTTATTTACCTCATTTCTGTCATGCATGTACCGGACCCACCTGTTGAATAATAAAGGGGGCAATTTCCTTTCTAACTCTCCTACTACCCTTGAGTTGGACATCTCTGCTTCGAGACCTGCTCTTTCAAGCTCCTGGTAACTAGCCTCTAATGTATCAATATAGGCAACTAATTTCTTATCTTCTCCATTTCTTATGTCTTGTTTTCTCTCAAGGTTATTGATTATAGTGTCAACTAAGCTTCACTTTGTCCCCATATCTCTCATCCAATCTTTCCCACAGTTTTAATATGTCATCATCAATAGGCCCAACAATTCTTCTCGGTTTGGGACCCAACACCTGTCTCAAAGCATATGTAACTTGATCTGAGTTAGTACATGGAACTACAAACTTATTAAAATCTTGTTCAAATCTTGCGTATTCCCTAACATCACCTTAAAATCTAGGAAATCCATCTTTTTCAACTGAACTGTCGATCTGGAATCTGGACCCTGTTGCTGTGTTTGGATCGTCATTTCCATTCATATTTTGTTCTCTTTTGATTTTAAGGACATCACAACGCAGTTTATTGTTCGTAGTCTCCAACTCTGATATCCATGTTTCATGTTCAGGGTCCTCTGGGTCCCCTAACAATAAAACTGCATCATGTGCATTTTGCACTTTGCCCCAAGCCTCGCTCAGATCTTTGTATAACTCATCAATAAACTCCACGGGAGAATTCTCATCAAGTGCAGCCTGTAATGTTTTGCATACCCTTGTCATTGTTCCCTTCATGACACTCCTCCTTTTCTTAGCATCATCCATTTTGGGTAATGTTTCACGAAAGTTCAGAGAAGAAATTTCAAATGTTTTAGGCACAAATTAGAAAACACGCCATCACTGTGGTTGTATGCTTAAAACTCTAATTTTATTGCTCCTTTGAATCACGAACAATATCAGATATGGTATGTTTGAAATCTAAAACAAGATTGAAAGTTAGTCTGGTTAAAAACTGGAACTTACATATACGCCAAGTACTCATATGATGTAAAACACATTTACTACAATATAATATCAAAACAACTTGTTGACCAATGATCAAACCAATAACTATGCAAATTTGCTCCACTTTCCACATATATCATAAAGTTCAAATAGTGATGAAACCAATCAGATGAATTTGTAATATCCTTGGGTGATGAGCAAAGTTAAAATAATCGAGCCTAAATTGACTGACTATATAGCATTTCAAAACCTTAACAATAACTTTACTTATATGACATACAATAAGCAAATTATTAAACATTGAAGAAACTTGTATAAAAACAGTAGTGAATGCTTACATGCCATCTATACTGGAATAGCGCTCCACTTATAGCAGCTGAAAGTGCGTAACCCTATGTAATACAATCCCATATTACCAAGACCAATACCACCCTAACTAACAAGGGACTCAGATCAAAACTGGGACTGACTTAAGTTCATTGGTTGTATATGAGAAACCTTGAGCTGGACTGCTTTTTGAGAAACTCTGTATTAAATATAAAAGTACCAGCCTCCAAACGTCAGAAACTATAGCATTTCGGACACAATGCTTCGTTATTGCTACAACTGAAGCTGCCTATGCATTAGCACAGCACACTAGCGACAATGACCTAAATCGCGTAATGTGCACATTGACCTACGCTAAGAAAAACAACTGCTCAGCTTCAATAATCAATTGCCACTGGATTCAATTACTCCCCTAAAAAATACAACATATGTACATAATAAAAAAACGTCTACTTCATAGCCTCTGTAATAAACCACAAATTAAACACATTTCAACTCTTGATTTTAGGTAGTTAACCTCTAGTGACCACATCTGGAATTGGTGGCGCACTTTGAAAATATCTTTAAACGATACAATCATTAACCTCCTGTTTTCCAACCTGGGAACGAACATGCTTTATATTGCCAGCACAACGATTACCTAATCCATTTCTAATCATAAATCCACGAACGAAATCGTCTCCTGGCATGTTATTCTTGAACCTTGACTCGTGTTTTCCTGTTTTGTCCAAATATGATTTGATAATAAGCTTTAGGTCTACAGCTGTTAGTGGATAACCCCACTTTGAAATTTCTCCAAGCGTTTTTACAAGAATTGTTTCTTTATTGCTTGTAAGTACAGTGGGTCGGCCCACTTTTCCTTGATGCATTTTCATCATTTTATTGTGCAATGTAATTCTTGGAATGTCAAACCTTTTACTCGCTGCTGCTTGTGACATCCCTCTTTCAACTGCTGCAATGGCTTGTTGAAGATTGTCATCACTGAAAACTGCACACTGGCGCTTGCCATTTCCACGTTGGTAGTTTCGCACCATTATTTCTGCAAATAAAATTAAAAACAAAAATTAAGTATTTTTGGCGACACAAAATGCGGTTTTAAAACAAACAGTGGTCACACTTTGATAGTGTGTGTCTCATAAATGGAGAAATTTAATTATCATTACATTGAGCTGACGATCAAAATACCAATAACATATTTTCTTAAAGTTGTATTGTTTTGCAGTCCTGTGTACTTTTGGTAGCTGAAACAAATCTCGGGCCCCCATTGACAAATTCTGACATTATGGGCCTTATGTAAATCCTCAACAGAAGGAAGCACTGCCATAGGTACCACTGGTAATCAAATGTTCCATTCTGGTCCTGATTTCAATGCCTGATTGAGCACCTACTAACAGTATCTAAACAACTTGCACTCATTGTTTTCAAATTAACATTAGGACGTGATCAAAAGGTCAAAGTGTTTCGCATTGGGACATTTAGATATGTATGACGTAGCCAACCGTTTGATTGTGTATAATTTCCGAATCAAATGTAGAAATATCACAAAGATAGTAGGCCTAGAGTACTTTTGAAGTATGTAGAATAAATCATTAAGGTGTAAACATAGCACTATATATAACACAACAGGATAGGCCTATGATATTACAATACCAAAATATTTTTAAACCAAAATCGTGCAAATGGTATATGCACATTTTATATGCCATTTACTTCCGGGTATTTACCTAGCAGAGGCTGGTATGGGTATGTGATTGATTGCAATTATTATAAAAAGCTTTCCAAGCTTCAAATATTGATTTATTTCTGAAAATAATTATAAGAAAATATAGCACTTAAATTTAAGCTAATTGATATATAAATAGTTTGCTTTGGATGTTTCATTTTTGATGAATTTCTTTGTGTTTTATTTAACATGCAAACGAACTTTTCAACATGCCATGGAGATGGGTGATAGAGATTAATTGGAGATGGAAGCATCTTTAAATGTATTAAAAATACATTCTTATACATTTTTATTCATTTAGGGGTATAAATTTAAATATTTAAGGATTTAACATAGCTATCATAACACTCACCATCAAGGTCAATGATCTAGCTCAGGTATTTATTGAAAATAAATCTTCGTTAAAAAAATTGAGGTCAGCTTAGCTACAGATGCAAACAATAGACTTGTGAAGTGCATTTGATCCAAATAGATGGCGCAACGACCACTCAGAATGTTTGGGCCATACCCCGATTTTCATCAGTGACTGGAAGAGTAAAGCTTATATTTTGGCATTGAATTGGGAAGTTTCAAGCCTCCTCTCTTCAAAATTAATGATAGGATACATAGAATTATTGCTGTAATCCTTTCTTTTATGCTTCCCTAATGTAATAAACCTATTTCATTAGCAATTCATTTGCAACTGTTTAAAGCACAACCTCTTGTAAAACGAAATTCGGAAATGTCAAAGATACCCCGCCTGTCAAAGTTACCCCGCCTGTCAAAGTTACCCAGCCTGTCAAAGTTACCCCGCCTGTCAAAGTTACCCCGCCTGTCAAAGCTACCCCGCCTGTCAAAGTTACCCCGCCTGTCAAAGTTACCCCGCCTGTCAAAGTTACCCCGCCTGTCAAAATTACCCCGCCTGTCAAAGTTACCCCAGATGACGGTACCTATCAGTAAACAGTTTATGAGAAACCATTTTCTTTTCTCTTTATAAAGACAAAACGAGGACAATCCCTGTCTCTTTCTTCCTTTGCATGCAAAACAAGCTAATAATAACTTAAGTAAAACACCATTAAATTTTGAAATTAGCCAATATGTGCTAATGTCACAGAAATAGTATTTACTATATAATCTAGTAAAGTAATGATGATTGCTCTGAAGAAATGTTGCTTTGCAACAAAGTTAATTTTCAATACAAATACATTAACAGAATTTAGAAATTGAGAGCAAAGTTTGCTATAATTTGAAAACTCAATAGCCCAGAGCTGAAAGAAACAAGATACATGAATTAAAGTAGTTGCTTTTCTGTTTTTCCCATTATCGCACAGGGTTGCCTTGTATGACCGACTACTCAACTAATCCATTACATTTTTTTTATCATACATTATTGTATTTAAAAGGAACTGAAAATTTAATTACAATTGTGTTACATTAATGACACCCCGTAAAAAAAAAAAAAATGATAAAAACACTTTTCATGTTTCAAAGAGCAGTTAAAACTATTTCTTCAGGGGCACATTGAGATCCAGCACAAACCTTTGAGAAAAATCAACAATAGGTAGTGCCATAAAGCGTCTTTAGAAATTTCAATGAAAACTAACTAACCTTTAAACACAGTGACTTCACTAGCATGACAAGTAAAGGAAAGACCATTTTGCAGTATTGTCAATTCAAGCTTGAAACGGTCAACTACTTCAACCTCAGCTTGCACACCCTGGTAAAGCACCTCATCTCCAGCTTGAAGGCATCTAAGCAAGCCAAGGTACCTTGTGTTCTTGCGTCTTTTTCCAGATTCTAACAAAAACATAAAAGGAATGTGATATTACTTGCACATTGAATGATACTTTCATTCATCTGAGATGCGTTTTTTAAAGGTCAAATGATCCTTTACAGTATATTTCTTAAAGGGGACATTAGATATAACATAAACCTCATTTTATATGATAGTATTAAAAAATAATAACAAATCTTCTGACCCAAATTTCACACACAATTTTTCTTATGTTTAAAACATGGATGTCATCAAGACAGAGGGATGTTGGAATTTAATGTATTTCTTTATAATCTATCTCAAGTTTAAGCTTATGAGCAGTTGTAAGGATCAAGGAGATTTTTGTATATACATGATATTGTCAAAACATACTATTAAAACTCTTGTGACATGATTTTTGAGTAATTTTTTTTGATATAAAATATTAAAGAAACACATAATACTTAATGACCCTTTTGGAAAAAATGATGTCTTCATGCAGAAGATTTCAATACAGAATTGAGCAAAATGGTAGCCTGAGTAGCCTCAATGTGCAACCTTTAAACATGAATAACTTGAGATAGAAATAAGATTTTGAATTTGTTTTTTAAAGCTGGTTTAGATTTGAACCTCTCTTATATGAAATGTTATCAGACTGATTGCTTTGAGAAAAATATTTTAATATGTTGCAATACGTGGTCAGGATTGGTGCTAGGGCCAAATATTAGAGGGATTTTACCAGAGCAAAAAGGGGGGAATTGACAAAATTAAGACCATGTATGCTTGCCACATGCCCATTTACTTTTGTAACTAATACTCATATATGGGCATGCTTTTTAAGCTGGACCTTGCACCCAAGGCCGCTTTGCCAATTTAAAATGATCAATAATCCTCAAAAGAACAAATTTAGTAAAGACAAACAATTTCTCTAATCTTAAGTTGTTTCTAAAACAGATACAGGAGAACTTGTCTTTTTTGTCTTATACAGTATTTGTAATCTTTACTTCAAAATTGTGTAGAAATTTTATTGATAATCATCAATTAAAAAAAAGCTGTGGAATGTTGAAAATAACATCAAATTGGAATCATTTCCTGTTCTGTGACCACATCCTCTTCCTGATGATGTACAGTATCATTAAAAAAAAAGTTGTTTAATGTTGTAAATAATATCAAAATGGAAACATTTTCTGTTCTGTGACCACATCCTCTTCCTGATGATGTACATACAGTATTTCAAGATTTAGAGCATGCAATAGAAAAGTCCCCAATAGATTAAGCCACATCCTGTACAGTACAATGAACAAGAAAATATTTAATAACAATTTGTTTGCAAAGAATGGACAAGTCAAGTTGTTCAGGTCAAGTATTTGACTGTATTTGGTCTCATGATAGTGTGAGTAATAAGAAGTTTTAATGGTGCTCTTTATATGAAAAGAATGTTAATTTGTGGTAAAGGTGTTGGTAAATGTAAGTCAATGTGAATGACCTGTCCAGTTTTTGAGGGTTACTAAGCATGGAGCTATTATCTTAAAATAAAATGACGTTCAGGTTTAAATATTCTTTCCATTGAATGTGTTTAAATTGCCAAGACTTATTTTCATATGATTAAATTACTATTATTTGATATTTCAAAATCAACAACCATTCCAAAGTCTTTGTATCAATAGCTTTATTATAAGTTGCTAAACAGGTTTGGTAATATTTATGCACTTTTCCTTGTGCTAGGTTTGTGATAGAACTCAAATCCACTTTGTTTCCATACAACATGCAATCATCGATATGCAATTCATACGCCATGGTCCCATAAAATTATCAATTCTAAGATGTGCAATGAAAATAAATATAGTCAAAAATTAAAACAGTAGTAAATATCCCACAAAAAAACAACTAAAATATCACCTTAAGATATTAATCTTCACATAAAATTTACAAAGAATAATACACTATAAATAAGTTTGTCAAACATGATTGTGTTTTTTGGGTCCTACTAATTTAAGCCCGCTCAGCCCACATCAGAACTGCGTGGAATTCTTACTGTTCCGCACATATTTTGTTTTAAGTATTAATTTGCACCAGTTTACTGACTCATAAATTTACACAATTTCTTAAAGAAATGAAAAGAAAATACAAAACATGATTGTTCATTCAGACTGCTTGCGAGCACATTTAAATGATGTCTTAATATTAATAAAAGCAGAAGTATCACATCACCTTCTCAACTTATTTCACTTCACATTTACGAATGAAGAATTGAATTATTTTCTTCATATTTGTATGATAATCACACACACACATGCACAAAATAGCCTCCTAACAGTAAAGCTATTTCTCTGCAAAAAATACATTCTTTGTTTTGATGTGATTTTCCTATTTGTAGGCCAAATTTGGATTACTTGCATGGTACAGTAGAAATCATATTACTTGCATGGTAAAGTAATAAGACTTGGAAAATTTGGTTAATGAAATTAAACAAATTTTGTCAAAATATTATGCTGGCTCGATGCGGACTATGCAGGCTGCTTCGGTGGCTATTTGGTGCACACAGCGCACCATGGAAGGGAAATAATCACTCAACAAGGGGGACACAAGTTGTTAGGGCCAAAACTTGACTATTAATATTAAAGTCCCTCTTTAAAAAAAAATAACCAAAAATTCCTTAATTCATCATAACTTAAGATACTAAATGCATAACTACAGAATTTAACATTAAGACTAGGGCTCTGGGAAGCTAGGCTACTTATGAAAAGCAGGCTAGACAAAACTGGATAAATTGAAAATTTAACAATTTCCATGGGTTTTTTTTGTTAGGCCTAAGCTGTTATGTACGCCAACGTTAGGATAATGATCTCCATGCTGTTATAATTACAAAATTTACTCACCAAGTTCATAAATTACGGGATCCACGGGAAGACGGATGGCTTCCTCACCTATAGCTAAATCGAATAACGGGTCCCATCCTTCGAAATGAACAACGCTTAAGAACCTTTTATTTTCGTCTGCAACTTGGCTGTATGATTTCACGGAGGTTCGGCATGAATCTAAAGCCTCACGTAAAAAAAAATTATCAAAAATTTCCGCATTAAGTATCGTAACGTCAGAACCTGTGTCAACCATCATTGGAATACCAATCCCATTGATATCAATCTTACACTTAATGTCACCAGCAGTTTTATTGTGACGATAAACTCCCAACACTAGAACGTCTTCGGCAGGTTCACTTTAAAAATTGTTCGCAGAACTAGCAGGTAACCGTGTATCGTTAACGTTAGCATCTACTTCACGCACAGTCCTTTGTAAGCAAACTTTGGCAAAGTGCCCGGTCTTTCCACACTTGCTGCACTTTTCACCTTTGGCTTTGCACTGTGGATAATTCGCAAGGTGGTTCAATGACCCGCAGCGGAAGCAGAACTGGCGCCCTCCTTTTGCAAAAGGTTTCTCCTTTGGTTCCGCATTCCTTCTAGATTGTTCACTGGTTGGCTGTGGTTTTCCACGAGGACGATAACCTGATTTCTTGGAAATGTATTGCGTCTGACTGCAGTTAGGCGTTTTTTATCGATTTCGCCTCCTTAACTTGGAGAGCAATTTCTATCGCCTTTGAAAGTTTTAAATTGGACTTCAAAAGTAAATGTTCTCAGATACAATGAGAATTTGTCTTTTCAACTAATTGGTCACGTAGCATTTCATCATTGAATGAACCAAATTCATATGTAACGGCAAGTTCTCTCAAAGCACTGATTCATTCGGCAATTGGCCCCTTTGTCTGAACCTGTAGCGTTTGGCAACCACGTTTATTTTAGGGTTGAAGTAATTGTCCAATGTTTTAACTGTCTTTGTAAAGGCATTGTCGGAGGTAGCTCCGAGTGCAGGTAATGAGTAAAAAAAATTATGACCTTCTGGTCCCAAGGCATGTAAGAGAACAGCTTTTTTCCTGTCAGCAGAAAAACCACTCGAATCAATCGCAAGTAAATAATTATCAACCATACGTTTTCACGGAGTCCAAGGCAATGAAGGCTCTCCTGGTGTAGGTAAAAATGCAGGTGGTGGTAAAAATCTTTTTTCCATTTTCGAAAGTAATGTCCGTAAAATAATACCACAATCCTCGTCGCCAATTTGTAATGATGTGTACGGTAAAGAAAGACACAAAGAGCAGGTAATTGTAGTTATATATTCAGGTGATTATTTGTACGTCCGTATTGTAAGAGAAGCAAATGGAGAGTGAGTAATCAGGTGGAATAGAAGCATGATCATGACTCACATAGCATGGTGATTTATAACATAGAATAGGTATACTGAATGGATATGCATATAAAATAGATATGTTGAAATAACTTTAAACTGTATTAAACAGAACATCACACAACTTTTCCCTCATCCCATTGACCTATCTGATCGATAGCTTGCACTTTCGTGCCGACGTTTAATTCCATTCGCCGTTAAAATTGTGATGTGGGATGAAAATGCTATTATGGGTTAATATTTTGGATGTCTTTAGTTTTGAGTTAAGTTTTGTAAGGCTTTCCTTAAATTCACATGACTGTCATCATCCCGAATCACATCCCCATGCAGTAATGAACAGATGAAATAAAGTTTACTTTTGTTTTACTTGCTTGGATGCATGACCGTGTTTACAAAAGAGAGTGGCTAAATGCGCAACAAAAACAACTTCACGTTTATTTAAACATTTTGAGATTTAAGCGGTTAAAATGACATCATTAAGAATTTTTGGCCCTTAGACTCTCCCACCCGACACCCCCGAATTTTCTCAAAATAAGGGGTAATCCACACCATTCAACCTGAGAGACTCCTCACAATTCATTGACTAGCATCCAGCTATTGTTACACCATACACAACACAGGGGTAATCTATACCTTCTTATCTGACAACATCTTCAGAGTCTATTCACAGTTCACTTGTTAGCAATCAGCTACTGTTACACTGTACACAATAGGTCATTCATCTTGGGCTCAAGCCAGATAATTCTGCTGTTCAATGATGCGAATCAGATTAGTCCTTAGCAGAGCCTACAAAAAAATATATATTATATGTTTGGGAGGACTTTGTGCAAAACCCATGAATGATTGATGGACCATTCCTTGTAAGGATGGTTATTTTATCATGTCAAAACTTCATAATGTGTTAAAACTTATGTTTTGTAAATAAGTATTATTGCAAAGATTATTTTATTCATGAGAATTTTACATGAAATATTCTGTGTTTTTATCATTGGAGATGAATTTCCAGAGCTATAGTTCTGTGGAGATAGAGGCATCATATTACCTTTGCACGTGTTTGCAATGTAAATAGATCGTAGCTGTGCCAGACCAAGCAAATAATAATATCATATTAGGTTGGCCCTTGCTCTGGCGAGGCGTGTGATGTGCAACCGTCGATTTTGGCCAAAATCGGCGCTTGCAGTGCATACTAAACGGAAAGCGGAGGTACATCTCATGCTCACAAAAAGTTCCTCACTTTGTCACTCTAACGTTAGAGTCTGTGAACAAAATTCTAAAACTCCTCTGTGAAGTTTAATTCCCAAGTTCCAACTTGAGTTTGATTGAAACTTCTTGGTTGGTTCAGGCTGATATCTGGAAACCTTGTTTGCTGAAATTCAGGATCGGATAATTTCGTCAAGCAATTAAAAGTTAATTACAACAAAATTCAAGGGAACATTAATTCCGAAAATCCAGAAAGAAATTGCGTCATCGGATTTGTATTCATCTGCTTGGTTCGTCGAAGATGAAATCAGGAAGTGACGACATTAAGTTCTAATCAATATTTATAAACTGGATGTGACGTAAAACTAGATGAATGACGTTATAGAATGGTCTGGAAAACTGCAACACATCTGCACGGACAATACACAGCAGCCACTCAAGCCAAGGTTCACCTCGATTCGTTCTGTCAAACGATCAGATCAGGGAAATGGAATCAAATGCGTATGAAAACTCCAACGATCTCGTGACGACCAAGATTTTAAGTCCAGTGGTGAATCAGGAACTTCATTATAAGAAAAGTCAAGTTGCTTCCACTCAGTGCAAGCACAACAATCGCAAAATGGCACAATTTTCGCCACTACCAGTGTCGTAAGTTTCTTGGCATTCCTCCAATTACTTTTGAAGTGATTGTACGACTTCGCTGATTGTAAAAGGTGATAAATGTATTTGTGGTCACTATCGGACTTGATTAATATTGCACGGAGAAGCTGTGTTAAGTTATGGCAAATACAAGTGTAAACTGCAGACGGTGTTAACTTAATTCCAGTTGACAGACTAATGACCTCTTGAAGTGAAATGTCAAACAAAATGTATGCTGCAACAGCTATTATTCCTGTTAAATCTGAACAAGGCGGTAACAAAAAAAACTTTCTAGTGAATTTGCCATGTTTATTAAATGCACAAAATGTTCGCTATAAGACGGTTATCACTGAGTAAATACAGTTCCGAGTGCTCATAAAAGTTATGAAAACAAGCTGCTTTCGGACGGAAAAAGTCACTACTTTACAAATCTTTAAAATTGATTGTTTCTTACCAGAATTATGGTGGTGTTTACAATTAATTCCATGAATATCTAATGTCCATTCTGGCGCTTCCGGAGCTCACAGCCGCTTGCTATCAATGTAAAATAATATATAATTGTCCTTATTTTACAAGTTGTTTGCTAACGTTAGGCTTAACTGTATAAAATGAAACATCAGAGGGAGGAATGTTCAATTCTGGTCGTAAGTTTGTTAAATTCTTAAATATGACAACATGCTTTATACTCCAATGATTTTTACAGGTGAATGACAGACCTTTGAACGGAAAATACAACAGATGCTACGTAATAAATCAGAGTAACCACAACACACGACTTAACAGGACAACCACACGGACAGGACTGCCTCGACACAAAGTGGATACAGATAGGATCGACAGAGCATACAGCCTTCCAAGTAAAAAGCTATTCTGATTGGATAAGTCTGAATGCCTGATCAGATCTAACCATCTGATTGGAGGAAAGCACCATACCATGTAAATGAAACTCATGGTGACACTTAAAGGTGATTTGAAGTCAAACGTCCCATGACTAAGTTTACCCATTAGACAAGTATGAAAGTATGTAAAATGTATGCAGATGAAGCCTAACATCTGATGTACATGTGACAGATGAATATCATGCAATCTAAGAACAATTATCCAAAGGCTGGCGTCATCAATTCTTAGACGTACATTTGTTACATAAATAACTCAATAAACTTTCAGAATTATGATTTGATAATTCTGGAACCTATCATGAATCCAAGTTATAAAACTTAAATATAACTTCAACACATAAACAATCATAACAATACAACTCAGCTTAATAAATAAATCCCCATTAAAGATAAACATTGAACACCTGAAGGTATATGATTTATACACCAAACACTTCAAGGTATATGATTTATAAAGATCAATTGGAACACAACAAAATCAAGACTCTTACACTTGTCTGGTTCATGGCTGTGTACGTGCCCCTGATTGTTTATAAGAGTCTTGCGAGGGTAAAAGCACATGCCCCAACAATTGCAGGGTGCCTGCCATAGGAGTCATGCCACTGTTTCGTACTCCTTCCGCCCTCATTTTTTTTTTTTTCTTTAAACTTTAAACAATGCCAGAAAATAAGATGCAGCCTATATGGCATAACAAATAGTTTAATGTTCAAACAGATGTAGAGGGTTCTTTTTCTTCTTTTGAGAGTTTGAGTTTCTTGGTGATGATGGGTGGTATGTCCAGTTTTTAATTCACCTTGCGCCTTTTTGACAGGGTGGGAGGTGGCAACGATGATGGTGAACGTGGTCTTTTCTTTGCGGGTGCTTGTGAGTATTCTGCTTTAGCTTCCATGACCAGTTGTTTGCACAATTCGTCCAGGTTAAGGGGCTTTTCCTCCAAAACAGGTACTTTGACCAGTGCTTTTAAATGTTCTACTGCAAATAGACCTTCCGTGCTAGCCAGTTTGCACCATTGGTCCAGGTTAAGAGAAATCCCTTTTTCTCTGTGTATGATGGTCCATTGACGGCTGATATGTCCGTTTGGGTCACTGATCGTTTGCATTGCGTGGTGGAAATGGTGTATGTCCACGAAAATGTTTTCATCTTCTGCAGTCAGACTGATGTAAATCTGTTTTCCTAGAAGCAAATGTAACATTTTGGGGTGTGACGAACCGCTCATGCAACAGGCTCTGTTGATGCTAGCTAGATGTATGGTAATGCAAGGCCAGTTTACATATCATATTTTTGTTCTTGCAGAGTTCATCCTAAACGCCTTCTTTCATGGCGATGCCTTGAGCCATAACTCGTAGTATTTTGTTGGTTTTGGCATACTTGGTGTAACTTCATACTTTAGTTGCCCAAAACAATCTTTTATTTACCTGTATTTGTATGTGTAACTTCATACTTAAATTGCCCGAAACAATCTTTTATTTACCTGTATTTGAATGTCTAACTTCATACTTTAGTTGTAGCCCGAAACATTCTTTTATTTACCTGTATTTGAATGTCTAACTTCATACTTTAGTTGTAGCCCGAAACAATCTTTTATTTGTATGTGTAACATTCTTTTTTATTTACCTGTTTTTGAATGTGTAACTTCATACTTTAGTTGCCGAAACAATCTTTTATTTACCTGTATTTGTATGTGTAACTTCATACTTTAGTTGTAGCCCGAAACAATCTTTTATTTGTATGTGTAACTTCATACTTTAGTTGCCGAAACAATCTTTTATTTACCTGTATTTGTATGTGTAACTTCATACTTTAGTTGCGGAAACAATCTTTTATTTACCTGTATTTGAATGTGTAACTTCATACTTTAGTTGCCGAAACAATCTTTTATGATTTACCTGTCTTTGAATGTGTAAGTTCATACTTTAGTTGCCGAAACAATCTTTTATTTACCTGTATTTGTATGTGTAACTTCATACTTTAGTTGCCGAAACAATCTTATATTTACCTGTATTTGAATGTGTAACCTTGTACGTTAGTTGCCGAAACAATCTTTTATTTACCTGTATTTGTATGTGTAACTTCATACTTTAGTTGCAAAACAATCTTTTATTTACCTGTCTTTGAATGTGTAACCTTATACTTTAGTTGCCGATTTTTTTTTTTATTTACCTGTCTTTTAATGTGTAACCTTGTACGTTAGTTGCCAAAACCATCTTTTATTTACCTATATTTGTATGTGTAACTTCATACTTTAGTTGCTGAAACAATCTTTTATTTACCTGTCTTTTAATGTGTAACCTTGTACGTTATTTGCCCGAAACAGTCTTTTATTTACTTGTATTTGAATGTGTAATTTTGTACTTTATTTGCCCGAAACAATCTTTTCTTTACCTGTCTTTGAATGTGTAACTTTGTTTTTTAGTTGTCCAAAACAAACTTTTATATATCTGTTTTAAAGTGCTTCACATGGTACTTAAGTTGTCCGAAACAGTCTTTTATTTACCTGTATGTAAATGGGTTACTTCATTCTTCACTTGCCTGAAAAACCTTTTATAGTCAGAAAAAAAGAAGAACGTATTTCACGTACTAAGCGCCTGGGGCGCTTGCGAAAATAAAATTGCACCAAATTTTGGGCCCAAAGTTTTTTGACATGGTATTTGTTTTGAATATGTATAAAATGGGTCTTCTCTTGTCATCATTTTCATAAATGCTCTAGGTGATTTTAGTGTAAAGCTTCACCACCACGTCAAGGTAAACACATGTTGGCAAAGTTTGATTTTTTTGTGGATAAATCAAAGTCGGTTAAGAGCATTTACATAAGCCGACTGGCAAAGAACCACTTTAAGTTCTGTTAATTCAAAATCCCATTGCTTTGTCTTTGGATTTGATTACTCGATCCTGGCACAGCTTTAATGAGGTTGTCTATGTATTTGGTACATTTCGTTGCTGTCATTCATTCCTTCTAGAATGTTTTAATCCCTTCGATGAATTTGTCCGTGGCTTTGGTCTTCGATAAGAAGTCTTCTATTATAAAAACACTTCTACCTTAAAGATTTTAAGAGACGACAATGCAGACATAAATGGATCATCCTTTCCACCCAGGTGAGACTCAATGAACGTGGGAAAAGAAGAGAACTCCAAATCTCCAAGATATTCCCAGTTGAAACTCAATGTGTATGGAAGAAGACGATGACAAATTCATTTTAAAAGAATGTCAAGGAAGATAAAGTCAGACCATCATTCCTTACTTTCAATACTTAAAAAGGACACACAGCTAATTTATCCCTCTCATGAGCTGGATCATTTACCCAAGAAGATCTCCCACAAGACATGGTTTGAACCTGTTTTTCAGGTTGTAATGATGCTGTTTTTGGCATGAGCATTACACAAGTTTAGGCATACAAAATCATTGGCTTTCCTCAATTTACTACTCAAATGTTCAGCATGTACCTGAACACCTATGGAACAAGAAGGCTTCTTTTGTTTACCTGAGATAATATCTAATGGCAATCTAGCTTCTCTACCATGTACAGTACAAGAAAATGTGGAGTATATCCTGTGCTAGCATGAACACTAAGTATTGTAAGAAAAAGCAACTTGATTCAAAAATGTATCCCATTCATTCCCTTCCCGAAACAACCTTTTGGCTAACTCATTCTTCAAAGTCTGATTGAACAGTTCCACTTGACCATCTGATTGTGGATGATAGGAAGTGGTCCTAGTTTTAGAGATCCTCAATCTGTCACACAGTTCCTTGATCAGGTGCGACTCGAATTGTCTACCTTGATCAGTGTGAGTTATCTTTGGAATACCATGTTGGCAAATAAATTGGTCAAATAAGCATTGAGCAACAGTTTCTGCCCTCTGATCTGGAAGAGCATACAAATTTACATTTTTGGTAAAATAGTCACTGACAACCAAAATATACCTATTACCCTTTGATGTGCTAGGTAATTCTGTGATATCAGCAGCAATACGTTGCAATACACTGCATAAAGGCTTTCAATGGAGGATTTGGTTTTCTCCTAGATTCACAAGCAATACAATTTCTACACCAATCCTTAACATCAGAATGCATTGTTGGCCAATAATATAGGTCCACAGCTCTGAACCTTGACTTCTCTTCACCAAAATGACCTGTTAAAGGAGAACCATGTCAATTCCGCAACACTTTGTTAATCAATCAGGATGGTACTACAAGCTTTAAATTCTCATCTTTTGTACCATTTGGAGAATAAGACAGCATGCCATCAACTACACTTAACAATTCAAAGTCTTTACAAAACCTTCTCAAAGTGCAATCTTCCACACCAGTTCTTAAATTTGGTTTAAAACAGCATTTAGCCCATTCTTTCACAATTCTCAGTACAGGGTCAGTATCCTGCAACACAGCAATATCATTCTCAACATCCATGAAATTACATACAAATATTGAACCAAAGTTATTATCACTCTCACAATTGGGTTCTGCAATGCTATCTGAGCTTAATACTGAAGATATTTCATCATCATGCGCAACATCATTTTCAATTTCACAAGTAGGAGATTGCCCCGTTTCCTCATCTTTCACAATTGTTTTTCATTAACTTCTGGTAATCTAGACAAAGCATCTGCATTGCCATGTTTCTTTCCCTCTCTGTGCATAATCACCCACTTTAGGGGATCCAATTCAATTGCCCACCAGGCTCGTCTACCCGTGCCATCATTTTTAATGGGAGTTGTCCTCAGTCCCAAAAGAGGTTTGTGATCAGTCACAATGAAGAATTGGTTATGACTGAGATAATGTTTGAAATACCTTACAGACCAAACTATGGCCCATAATTCCCTGTCAAAACTGGCCCATTTCCTCTCAGTATTGGATAAAGAATGGCTAGCATAAGCTATTACTCTTTCTTTACCATTCTGTTTCTCAGTTAGCACTGCACCAATGGCAAATTGAGAAGCATCTGTATACAAAGTAAATGGTTCATCAAAGTTTGGGAATGCCATGATAGGCGGGTTTGTCAAAGCTTGGCGTAAAGATAACAACGCTTTCTCACACTTGACAGACCAGATAAATACAACTCCCTTTCTTGTCAAATCATGCAATGAACTAACTATCTCAGAAAAATTCTTCACAAAACCTCTGTAATAATGAACATAATCCCCAAAATGCTCTAACCTCAGTAACATTCTTTGGCGTTGCAATGGCCAGGTTTTGACTTTCTCAGTGTTTCTAGAGTCCGGTTTTATGCCTTCTCCAAACACATGCCATAAGAAAGTAACCTCTCTCTTGAAAAAGTGAC
This sequence comes from Chiridota heheva, assembly GCA_020152595.1. Classification (NCBI taxonomy): domain Eukaryota; kingdom Metazoa; phylum Echinodermata; class Holothuroidea; order Apodida; family Chiridotidae; genus Chiridota; species Chiridota heheva. Next base: position 184,355 of record JAIGNY010004016.1, on the reverse strand, counting down.
AATTGGATGGTTTCAATTTCAACCCTGCGTTTCTCAAACGAGTGAAAACCTCTCTCAAATTCTCCATCTTACCTTCGAATGATTTACCATACACAATGATGTCATCAATGTATACTAAAACTGTTGACCAGTGTAAACCATGCAGGACTATCTCCATCAATCTTTGAAAAGTTGAAGGTGCATTAGTTAAACCCATAGGCATAACCCTAAATTCATAGTCTGTCACCTGTTGTGAATGCTGTTTTCTCTTTGTCATCCTTGTCCATTTCAACTTGCCAAAATCCACTTGCTAAATCCATGGTACTAAAACAATGTGCTACCTGACAATGCATCAATGGTATCATCTATCCTAGGTAATGGATGAGAATCTTTGATAGTAACGTTATTTAATTTTCTGTAATCTACACAAAATCGATAAGTACCGTCTTTCTTTTTAACCATTACAATTGGTGAAAGCCTAAGGGTTAACTCTCTTCAATAAGATCAGACTGAAGTAATTTGTCACACTGCATCCTAATCTCCTCCTTAACCTTTGGATTAGTTCTATAAGCCCTCTGCTTTATGGGCCTTTGCTCAGACACATTTATTTCATGTTTGACTACATTTGTTCTACCATACTCCGCAGAGTCTGAACTGAATATATCAGAGAATTCAGAAATTAACTTTTCCACTTGGCGTCTTTAATTTGTAGTCAAATCTGAACTAGACAAGTGTATTTGAATTTTGTGACAATCTGAATTGCTTGGTTTCTAAGATTCTTTTTTACTGGTTTCTGTTATTGAATAAATGACCTTTTTCTTTCCCTGAAAGGGAGAACACTTGTCCCAATGACATCTCTGCATCTAATTGAATTGATTCAGAGGTGACGTTCATTAGCAAAATTGGAATCATTCCTTCAACAGCCAAGGTACGGCCTGGTATTACACCCTATCTGTCAGAAACATTATCAGACGGTTCAAAAACAACCTTTTGACCATCATCAATATCACAAAGAGAACCTACAACTCTAAGCATCACATTCATCTCTGTGTTACCAGGTACAATAATATCATCATATACATTTGCATTACCCAATAAGGAAGGAACGCTTTTCACATGGGACAAAGAATATATCTTGTTATCACTTGGTATTTCAAAAACACTTGTCATGAAGTTCACTGAAACTTCATGTTCCTTTAAGAAATCTAGTCCTAGCACGACATTCTGTTGTAAATGTCTCACCACTTAAAATTTGAATGTATAGGAATTATCATCACCTACTTAAACCTCTGTTTGCATAATACCTAAAACATCCATACTTTTACCTGTAGCTGTTCTTAGTGAAACAAATTCTTTGATCAATGGGGTTGTTCTTAAATTGGGTACAGACATTTTCAAATTTTCACTTATCAGTGAAGCATGAGTACCAGACTACCAGTATCAACTAATGCTTTGGTTACAAAATTTCCAAATTGTACTTAAATACAAGAGGATAATTTATTGACAAAATCGGCATTCATTTGGGTTATGACACAATCAGCACAAACATTTTCAGAACTATCAGCTGAAGACAGACCCTCGTCCTCAGCTGCTTCTAGTTTGACTAACTCTTAGTATTTTCTAAGAAGGAAACTGTTGGTCTTTTGTCATTTGAATCAAATGAGCGAGACTGCTCTCTACCTTCAAATCTTCGGGACTTTGTGATCTTGGCATAAACTGATTATTGTTTCCATTTCCCCCAGGAGACATGGACCTACCCCTAAAACCAGGTTGTGAATAATCCAAATGATGAGGCGAACTTGATCTGAATTGAGGACGCATAAAGTCTGGTGATCTTCCCTGAAAATCCGGCGACCTGCCTCTGAAGTCTGATCTATGAGACTTGGAATGATTAAGAAAATTGGGGGAATGCATTGCCTCTAAAAGGAGAGTCGAAAGGGGACCTATGATGATAACGACCACTGGTTCTACCCCGGGAAGAAAATTCACCCGTCTTTAGTTACCAATTTTGACATATTTGACATTGTTTTTTTAAAGAATTCCATCATCCCTTTTATGGCCTCCTTAGTCTGATTTAATGCTCTCTCCATCATACTTTCTAGTTTGGGAAAAGCCCTTTCTGCCTCGGTTTGGTCAACTGAAAAACATTTTACTACATTTAAGCCTACCATTGAAGCTGCCTCAACAGTTCTCTTAGCTTAGATAGCAATACGTAAAGCTTCATCAATTGTTTAAGCACCATGTTGATAACACTTTTGTACTAGAGATGGATGTAAACCTGATCAAAATTATTGATACAATTAACCCTTCTTAGCAACTTATTGTATTCTGCAAATGCTTTAGAAATTAAACAAGGTAATTTAGGTAGGTACACTTCAAGTGGTTCACCTGGTAATCTAGGTCTGGTATTAACGTTTGATTAAAACGTTTAATATACCGGCTTTGGCCAAACACAGATTTTAATTGTGTTTTCATCTTGTCGTAGTCATTCTTGACTTCCTTTGGAAAACTATCCCAGTAGCTAAAAGCAGCTCCTGCTAAATGAGATGGTAATGATTTGGACATATCAACTTCCTTGTAATCTGGGCATGCCTTTACCGAGACTTCTAATCTAACCCACAACAAAAAATCCTCGTTACCAGAACCCCAAAAATGTGGAGGCATATCAATTTTGACACTCCCTGCTCCAGAAAATTTGTTAATATTTGGGGAAGTCTTCTTACTTCTGGTAGTAATGAACATATGCCTAACATTACAAAAGTCACAATTTTGAAGGAAAAAATAAATAACCAGCCGAAAGCCTAAAGTTATTGCCTACCTAGCTGTGTTTACAAATTCAAAATTTGTGAAGACGGGTTAAAATGAGTAGCCTGAATGCTCTGACCAGACTAAAATCTGATAAAACATGAAAATATTTTGCCTAATAATCTTGAACAGACTGGGAAATGTTCATAAAGCAACAAAAACTCTAGTAAAACCTAGGCCTAGTGTTATACTAGCCTAATAATCGTTCAAATGAAGCCTAGCTTTATGGCCTAAAATTAATTTGTTCCCAACATTGTATGGCCTATGTATAGGGGCCTATTCTAACGATTCATCAATACAATCAAAATTCGCAAGTTTGAGGTGAAATATTCTTGCAATATGTGAAAATACATGAATGCTCATAAACGTTACTCACAAAAAGTTCCTCACTTTGTCACTATAACATTAGAGTCTGTGAACAAAATTCTAAAACTCTTCTGCGATTTCAAATTTTAATTCGAAGTTCCAACATGAAATTGATTGAAACTTCTTGCTTGATTCAGGCTGATATTTGGAAACCTTGTTTGCTGAAATTCAGGATCGGATAATTTCGTCAAGCAATTAAAAGTTAATTACAACAAAATTCAAGGGAACATTAATTCCGAAAATCCAGAAAGAAATTGCGTCATCGGATTTGTATTCATCTGCTTGGTTCGTCAAAGGTGAAATCAGGAAGTGACGACATCAAGTTCTAATTAATATTCATAAACTGGATTTGACGTAAAACTTAATGAATGACGTTATAGAATGGTCTGGAAAACTGCAACACATCTGCACGGACAATACACAGCAGCCACTTAAGCCAAGGTTTACCTCGAATCGTTCTGTTAAACGATCAGATCAGGGAAATGGATTCAAAACTCCAATGATCTCGTGACGACCAAGATTCTAAGTCGAGTGGTGAATCAGGAACTTCATTATAACAAAAGTCAAGTTGCTTCCACTTAGTGCAAGCACAGCAATCGTAAAATGGCACAATTTTCGCCGCGGACCAGTGTCTAAGTTTCTTGGCATTCCTCCAACTACTTTTGAAGTGATTGTACAACTTCGCTGATTGTAAAAGGTGATAAATGTATTTGTAGTCACTGTCGAACTTGATTAATATTGCACGGAGAAGCTGTGTTAAGTTTTGGCAAAAACAAGTGTAAACTGCAGACGGTGTTAACTTAATTCCAATTGACCGACTAATGACCTCTAGTGAAATGTCAAATAAAATGTATGCTGCAACAGCTATTATTCCTGTTAAATCTGAACAAGGCGGTAACAAAAAACGTTGGGGTGAATATGCCACGTTTATTAAATGTTCAAAATGTTCGCTATAGACAGTTATCACTGAGTAAATACAGTTCCGAGTGCTCATAAAAGTTATGAAAACAAGCTGCTTTTGGACAGAAAAAGTCACTACTTTACAAATCTTTGAAATTGATTGTTTCTCACCAGAATTATAGTGTTGTTTACAATTAATTCCATGAATATCGAATGTCCATTCTGACGCTTTTAGAGTTCACAGTCGCTTGCCACCAATGTAAAATAATATATAATTGTCCTTATTTTACGGGTTGTTCGCTAATGATAGGCTTAACTGTAAAAAATGAAACATCAGAGAAAGGATTGTTCGATTCCGGTCGTAAGTTTATTAAATCCTTAAATCTGACAACATGCTTTATACTCCCAATGATTTTTACAGGTGAATGACAGTTTTTTGAATGGAAAATACAACAGATGCTACGTAATAAATCAAAGTAACCACCGTGACAACACACGACTTAACAGGACAACCTCACGGACGGGACTGCCTCGACTCAAAGTGGATACGGATGTGATTGATAGAGCATACACCCTTCCAAGTAAACAGCTATTCTGATTGGATAAGTCTGAACACCTGATCAGATCTAACCATCTGATTGGAGGAAAGTACCATACCATGTAAATCAAACTCATAGTGACACTTAAAGGTGATTGGATGTCAAAGGTCCCATGACTAACCAAGTTTACCCATTGGACAAAAGTATACAAGTATGTAAATATATGCAGATGAAGCCTAAGATCTGATGTACATGTGACAGACATGTGAATATCATGCAAACTAAGAACAAATAACCAAAGGCTGAAGTCATCAATTCTTAGACGTACATTCATTACATAAATAACTCAATAAACTTCCAGAATTATAATTTGATCATTCTGGAACCACGACAATGAAACCAAGTTATAAAACTTAAACATAACTTCAACACATAAACAATCATAACAATGTAACTCAGCCTAATAAATAAATCCCCATAAATTAAGAAAAAAAAGAAGAAAAAGACACCTCAGGGTATATGATCTATACACCAAACACTTCAAAATATATGATTAATAAAGATTAATTTGGAGCACGACAAAATCAAGACTCTTACACTTGTCTGGGTCATGGCTGTGTACGTGCCCCTGATTGGCTCGTCCGAGGATTACGCCTGTCTGTTTTGTCTGTCGTTGACCGGGTTATCTTGATCTTGGGATGTTGCTCTGGATGGTAGCCTCAAACTCTTTTCAATGTCTTAATTAAATTTTTTCTTTATTGAATGTTTATAAGAGTCTTGCAAGGGTAAAAGCACCTGTCCCAACCATTGCAGGGTGCCTGCCATAGGAGTCATGCCACTGTTTCGTACTCCTTCCGCCCTCATTTTCCTTATTTTTAAAACTTTATTTCTGTTTCAAAACAATGCCAGAAAATAAGATGCAGCTTATATGGCATAACAAATATTTTAATGTTCAAAGAGATGTAGAGGATTCTTTTTCTTCTTTTGAGAGTTCTTTGGGTTTCTCGATGATGATGGGTGGTATGTCCAGTTTTTAATTTACCTTGCGCCTTTTTGACAGGGTGGGATGTGGCAACGACGTTGGTGAACGGGGTCTTTTCTTTGCGGGTGCTTTCAAATGTTCTGCTATAGCTTTCATGACCAGTTGTTTGCACAATTCGTGCAGGTTCAGGGGCTTTTTCTCTAAGACAGGTACTTTGACCAGTGCTTTCAAATGTTCTACTGCAAATAGACCTTCCGTGCTCGCCAGTTTGCACCATTGGTTCAGGTTGAGAGAAATCTCTTTACTCTAGGTATGATGGTCCATTGGCGGCTGGTGCGTCCGTTTGGGTCACTGATTGTTTGCATTGCGTGGTCGAAATGGCGTATCTTCACGAGAATGTTTTCGTCTGCTGCGGTCAGACTGATGTAAATCTGTTTTCCTAGAAGCAAATGTAACATTTTGGGGTGTGAGGAACCGCTCATGTGACGGGCTCTGTTGTTGCTAGATGTATGGTAATGCAAGGCCAGTTCACATATCATATTTTTGTTCTTGCAGAGTTTATCCCAAATGCCTTCTTCCGTGGCGATGCCTTGAGCCTTAACTTGAGGTATTGTGCTGGGGTTGGTTTTGGTAACTTCATACTTCAGTTGCCTGAAATAATCTTTTATTTACCTGTCTTCGAATGTGTAACTTTGTACTTTATTTGCCCAAAGTAATCTTTTCTTCACCTGTATTTAAATGTGTAACTTTGTACTGTAGTTGCCCGAAACAATCTTTTATTTACCTGTCTTTAAATGTGTAACTTTGTACTTTAGTTGCCCGAAACAATCTTTTATTTACCTGTATTTGAATGTAACTTTGTACTGGAGTTGCCTGAAACAATCTTTTATTTACCTGTCTTCGTATGTGTAACTTTGTACTGTAGTTGCCCGAAACAATCTTTTATTTACCGGTCTTTGAATGTTTCACTTGAAACTTAAGTTGCCCCAAACAGTCTTTTATTTACTGTACTTGTCTTTGAATGTGTAACTTTGTTGTTTAGTTGTCCAAAACAAACTTTATATATGTCTTTGAAGGTTTCACTTGGTACTTTAGTTGCCCAAAACAATCTTTTATTTACCTGTATTTAAATGTGTAATTTCATACTTTAGTTGCCCAAAACAATCTTTTATTTACCTGTATTTAAATGTGTAACTTCATACTTTAGTTGCCCAAAACAATCTTTTATTTACCTGTATTTGAATGGGTAACTCCATACTTTAGGTGCCCAAAACAATCTTTTATTTACCTGTCTTAGTATGTGTAAGTTCATACTGTACTTTAGTTGCCCGAAACAATCTTTTATTTACCTGTATTTGTATGTGTAAACTTCATACTTTAGTTGCCTGAAACAATCTTTTAGTTACCTGTCTTTGTATGTGTAACTTTGTACTTTAGTTGTTGCCCGAAACAATCTTTTATTTACCTGTATTTGTATGTGTAAACTTCATACTTTAGTTGCCTGAAACAATCTTTTAGTTACCTGTCTTTGTATGTGTAACTTCATACTTTAGTTGCCCGAAACAATCTTTTATTTACCTGTATTTGTATGTGTAAACTTCATACTTTAGTTGCCTGAAACAATCTTTTAGTTACCTGTCTTTGTATGTGTAACTTTGTACTTTAGTTGTTGCCAGAAACAATCTTTTAGTTACCTATATTTGTATGTGTAACTTCATACTTTAGTTGTTGCCCAAAACAATTTTTTATTTACCTGTATTTGAATGTGTAGCTTCATACTTTAGTTGCCCGAAACCATCTTTTATTTACCTGTTTTTGTATGTGTAACTTCATACTTTAGTTGCCCAAAACAATCTTTTATTTACCTGTATTTGAATGTGTAGCTTGATACTTTAGTTGTTGCCCAAAACAATCTTTTATTTACCTGTTTTTGAATGTGTAACTTCATACTTTAGTTGCCCGAAACAATCTTTTATTTACCTGTATTTGAATGTGTAATTCATACTTTAGTTGTTGCCCAAAACAATCTTTTATTTACCTGTCTTTGTATGTGTAACTTCATACTTTAGTTGCCCAAAACAATCTTTTATTTACCTGTCTTTGTATGTGTAATATTATACTTTAGTTGTTGCCCGAAACATTCTTTTATTTTCCTGTCTTTGTATGTGTAATTTTGTACTGTAGTTGCCCGAAACAATCTTTTATTTACCTGTCTTTGAATGTGTAACTTCATACTTTAGTTGTTGCCCGAAATATTCTTTTATTTACCTGTCTTTGAATGTGTAACTTTGTACTGTAGTTGCCCGAAACAATCTTTTATTTACCTGTCTTTGAATGTGTAACTTCATACTTTAGTTGTTGCCCGAAACAATCTTTTATTTACCTGTCTTTGAATGTTTCACTTAGAACTTAAGTTGCCCCAAACAGTCTTGTATTTACTGTACTTGTCTTTGAATGTGTAACTTTGTACTTTAGTTGCCCGAAACAATCTTTTATTTACCTGTATTTGAATGTAACTTTGTACTGGAGTTGCCTGAAACAATCTTTTATTTACCTGTCTTCGTATGTGTAACTTTGTACTGTAGTTGCCCGAAACAATCTTTTATTTACCGGTCTTTGAATGTTTCACTTGAAACTTAAGTTGCCCCAAACAGTCTTTTATTTACTGTACTTGTCTTTGAATGTGTAACTTTGTTGTTTAGTTGTCCAAAACAAACTTTATATATGTCTTTGAAGGTTTCACTTGGTACTTTAGTTGCCCAAAACAATCTTTTATTTACCTGTATTTAAATGTGTAATTTCATACTTTAGTTGCCCAAAACAATCTTTTTATTTACCTGTATTTAAATGTGTAACTTCATACTTTAGTTGCCCAAAACAATCTTTTTATTTACCTGTATTTGAATGGGTAACTTCATACTTTAGGTGCCCAAAACAATCTTTTATTTACCTGTCTTTGTATGTGTAAGTTCATACTGTACTTTAGTTGCCCGAAACAATCTTTTATTTACATGTATTTGTATGTGTACACTTCATACTTTAGTTGCCTGAAACAATCTTTTAGTTACCTGTCTTTGTATGTGTAACTTTGTACTTTAGTTGTTGCCCGAAACAATCTTTTATTTACCTGTATTTGTATGTGTAAACGTCATACTTTAGTTGCCTGAAACAATCTTTTAGTTACCTGTCTTTGTATGTGTAACTTCATACTTTAGTTGCCCAAACAATCTTTTATTTACCTGTATTTGTATGTGTAAACTTCATACTTTAGTTGCCTGAAACAATCTTTTAGTTACCTGTCTTTGTATGTGTAACTTTGTACTTTAGTTGTTGCCAGAAACAATCTTTTAGTTACCTATATTTGTATGTGTAACTTCATACTTTAGTTGTTGCCCGAAACAATCTTTTATTTACCTGTATTTGTATGTGTAAACGTCATACTTTAGTTGCCTGAAACAATCTTTTAGTTACCTGTCTTTGTATGTGTAACTTCATACTTTAGTTGCCCGAAACAATCTTTTATTTACCTGTATTTGTATGTGTAAACTTCATACTTTAGTTGCCTGAAACAATATTTTATTTACCTGTCTTTGAATGTGTAACTTCATACTTTAGTAGTTGCCCGAAACAATATTTTATTTACCTGTCTTTGAATGTTTCACTTAGAACTTAAGTTGCCCCAAACAGTCTTGTATTTACTGTACTTGTCTTTGAATGTGTAACTTTGTTGTTTAGTTGTCCAAAACAAACTTTATATATGTCTTTGAAGGTTTCACTTGGTACTTAAGTTGCCCAAAACAGTCTTTTATTTGCCTGTCTTTGAATGGGTTACTTTATTCTTCAGTTGCCTGAAACAACCCTTTAGTTCGAAAAAAAGAAGTATTGTATTTCACGTAATAAGCGCCTGGGGCCCTTGCGAAAATAAAATTGCACCAAATTTTGGACCCAAAGTTTTTTGATATGGTATTTATTTTCGGTTGATTAATTTGTATGACATATTCATATATTTCAATGAGGGATTTCTCTGGATATGTGCGAAATGGGTCTTCTCTCATTATCATTTTCATAAATGCTGTGGGTGATTTTAGTGTAAAGCTTCGCCACCATGTCAAGGTAAACACCCATTGGCGAAGTTTTTTTTTTTTTTTTTTTTTGTGTGGATAAATCCAAGTCGGTTAAGAACATTTACATAGGCCAACTGGCAAAGAACCACTTTAAGCTCTGTTAATTCAAAATCCCATTGCTTTGTCTTTGGATTTGATTACTCGATCCTGGCACAGCTTTAATGAGGTTGTCTATGTATTTGGTACATTTCGTTACTGTCATTCATTCCTTCCAGAATGTTTAAATCCCATCGACGAATTTGTCTGTGGCCTTGTCTTTGGTTTGACAAATTACTGAAGGAACTTCTTAAGCTCATGCCACACCTTCTCGATGGAATTTAGATCTTGGGATTCTCCAGGTGTTCTTCACCAGTTCATGCCATGAATTCCATGAAGTTCTTCGTGCATCTGCTGGTATGCTTCGGATCTTTGTCTTGTATAAATCTGCAACCTACCTACCTATCTGCATTCGTCGAGAATCTGCACATAGAACTCCTTCTGCATGATGCCCTCAAAGATGTAAACATCTGTGGCACCCTTTATGGCCCAAACGGCTTTTCTTTGTAGTGCGGCTTCTCTGTCTTCAGACAAAACGGTATCCTTGCATTGTTGTCCATTGCTACCAAACATTTGTCTGTGAAGATGACATCTTCGAAGGTTTCGTTGGCACTGACGCACTTAAGAGCGAAGTTAAGGCGGTCTATTTCATTCTTGGTCCAGATTAGCTGGCAGTATTTGGTTCCAAGACACACCCACTCGCGCTTTCTTTGTGCCTGTCTGATTGTCGAGAGCGCAAACAAGTCCCTAGTGGTTTCATTTATCTTTCGCTGTAGATCACCTGACGTTGCCTCATCGTTTGGCGTTCTGTCAACAACAGCTTCCGTCCCTTGTTGGTTAGGTCCACGATGCGCCCCTCTGCAGAGTAACGTTGAACAATGTTTTTCACTGTAATCCTAGAAATACTGTAGCTTTCACCTCGTAGATTGTTATATATTGTGGTGGGAGAAACACCACTCTCAAATAATTCCACAATTCTGGAACGTGTTTCAACAGAAGTACATTTAACACAAGCCATCCTTCAGTGCTTACAAGATATGGAATTTGAAGCGTTGAAGAAACTGATGTAGTCAAGACAAGTTGAAATACTGTACATAACTGATGAAATGTATAATCTCTTAATAATAAAGTACATGTAAATTGGGGGGTGTATGTGTAAGACGTAAAAAATAACACATGCCCTCACTGGCTGTTTGACTTCCAATTCCAAACTTGAATGCTGTACAATGGATGCTCACATGCATTAAGTGGTTGTTTGAAATCTGAAACGATAACATAATGTAATACATAAGCAACTAAAATCATACTATAACTACTAACTTTTACAATATACTGATAATGTTCAAGTCTCAGGGCCTTATCCTTTAATTATCACAAACAAATGAATGATTCAGGGTTCTCAAGGATTACATAAATATAATTATACGAGTTTCTTTAACGTCATCATACCTCGCCGTAATTCATTGGGAATAATTGACTCTGCTAAACAGCAAGGACCTCTGTCGTTAATTCATTACGCCATATACGACATAAACTTACATATACATTGCCATCAACAAGCTTTTCACAATAAACTACACCTATTGCTCACTATACTTTCTAAGTTCCCATACTGTAAGACCAGCAACTATCGTGAATACAAACTAGTCAATAATATACACTGATCAAGAAATACAATAATAAACCAAACCCACTTAGCAATCTGCATCAACAAATTTCATTCCTTTCAACCCTCTTCAAACCTCTTATAAATCATGGCCCTTTGCCGTATAATACCTTTCCAGTTGGTCAAACAAGAACATCGCTTAAAACACTCTATTATACCTTGCATAACGGACTGAAGTCTAACATAAACCAGACATACAGATACGTGACCTGCTGCACCCTTAATTGCTGACCCATAGTGACCCCTGCTCATTCTGCCGATAAAATGGTTTCGATCATCAATTGGAAACTGGGATGTTGCCTACTAAACAACATGTAATATACACAATACAAGAAATGATGATTTTATTACTCAAGATTCTGAGCCTATTCTATGCTATAGGTCTTTATAAATTGATTATACAGATTCCTTAGGCTAAGAAGAATAGATTAAACAGTAACTCACTTGGTAAGTTCTCCTAACAACCAACAACCAACATTTTCCAATTAAAATAACCTTGATAAATAGTTGCTTCTTAAGAGTATCTGTCTCGGAATTTCTCAGAAAGGTGATGGCGCTACTTAACTATCGCCCGCGATACAGTTACCAGGTACAATATTATCATCATATACATTTGCATTACCCAATAAAGAAGGAACACTTTTCATACGGGATAAAGAAAATATCTTGTTATCACTTGGTATTTCAAAAACACCTGTCATGAAGTTCACTGAAACTCCATATTCCTGTAAGAAATCTAGTCCTAGCATGATATTCTGTTGTAACTGTCTCACCAGGTAAAATTTGAATGTATAGGAATCATCATCACCCAGTTAAACCTCTGTTTGCATAATACCTAAAACATCCATACTTTCACCTGTAGCTGTTCTTAGTGAAACAAATTTCTTTGATCAATGGGGTTGTTCTCAAATTGGGTACAGACCTTTTCAAATTTTTTTCACTTATCAGTGAAGCATGAGTACCAGTGTTAACTAATGCTTTGGTTACAAAATTTCCAAATTGTACTTTAATACAAGAGGATAATTTATTGACAAAATTGGCGTTTATTTGGGTTATGACACAATCAGCATCAACATTTTCAGAACTACAGCTGAAGACAGACCCTCGTCCCTAGCTGCGTCTAGTTTGACTGACTCTTAGTATTTTCTGGGAAGGAAACTGTTGGTCTTTTGTCATTTGAACCAAATGAGCAAGACTGTTCTCTACCTTCATATCTTCAGGGGCTTGGTGATCTTGGCCTAAACTGACCATTGTTGCCATTTCCCTCAGGAGACATAGACCTACGCCTAAAACCAGGTTGTGAATAATCAAAATGATGAGGCGAACCTGATCTGAATTGAGGACGCCTATAGTCTGGTGATCTTCCCTGAAAATCCTGTGACCAGCCTCTGAAGTCTGATCTATGAGACTTGGAATGATTAAGAAAATTGGGGGAATTCGACCTTGATTTTCCCTATCTGGAGATTGCCCATAATGCCTTGCATTGCCTCTAAAAGGAGAGTCGAAAGGGGACCTATGATGATAACGACCACTGGTTCTACCCCAGGACGAAAATTCACCCGTCTTTAGTAACCAATTTTGACATATTTGACATTGTTCTTTCAAAGAATTCCATCAGCCCTTTCATGGCCCCCTATTCTGATCTAACAGTCTCTCCATCATACTCTCTAGTTTGGGAAAAGCCCTCTCTGCCTCGGTTTGGTCAACTAAGAAACATTTTACTACATGTAAGCCTACCATTGAAGCAGCCTCAACAGTTCTCTCAGCTTAAATAGCAATACGTAAAGCTTCATCAATTGTTTGAGCACCATGTTGATAACACTTTTGTACTAGAGATCGATGTAAACCTGATCAAAATTGTTGATTCACCCTTCTTAGCAACCGTATTGTATTCTGGAAATGCTTCAAAAATTAAACGAGATAATTCAGCTACATACACTTCAAGTGGTTCACCTGGTAATCTAGGTCTGGTATTAATGTTTGATTGAAACGTTTAATATACTGGCGTTGGCCAAACACAAGATTTGTATTGTGTTTTTGTCTTGTCATAGTCATTCTTGACTTCCTTTGCAAACTATTCCAGTAGCTAAAAGCAGCTCCCGCTAAATGAGATGGTAATTATTTGGACATAACAACTTCCTTGTAATCTGGGCATGCCTCTACCGAAAATTCTAACCTCCTAACCCACAACAAGGAATCCTCGCTACCAAAACCCCAAAAATGTGGAGGCATATCAATTTTGACACTCCCTGCTCCAGAAAATTTGTCAATATTTGGGGAAGTCATCTTACTTCTGGTAGTAAGAACGATATGCCTAACGTTACAAAAGTCACAATTTTGAAGACAAAAATAAATAACCAGCTGAAGGCCTAAAGTTATCGCCTACCTAGCTGTGTTTACAAATTCAAAATTTGTGAAGACGGGTTAAAATGAGTAGCCTGAATCCTCTGACCAGACAAAAATCTGATGAAGCATACAAATATTTCGCCCAATAATCTTAAATAGAATGGGAAATGTTCATAAAGCAACAAAATCTCTAGTAAAACCTAGGCCTAGTGCTATACTAGCCTAATGATTGTTTAAATGAAGCCTAGCTTTATAGCCTAACATTCATTTGTTCCCAACATTGTATAGCCTACATATAGGGGCCTATTCTAACGATTCATCAATACAATCAAAATTCGCAAGTTTGAGGTGAAATATTCTTGCAATATGTGAAAACACATGAATGCTTTTAAGCGTTACTCACAAAGAGTTCCTCACTCTGTCACTCTAACGTTAGAGTCTTCTGCGATTTCAAAGTTTAATTCCAAATTCCAACATGAATTTGATTGAAACTTCTTGCTTGATTCAGGCTGATATTTGGAAACCTTGTTTGCTGAATTTCAGGATCGGGTAATTCCGTCAAGCAATTTAAATTAATTTAAAAAAAATTCAACGGAACATTAATTCCGAAAATCCAGAAAGAAATTGCGTCATCGGAAATTTATTCATCTGCTTGGTTAGTCGAAGGTGAAATCAGGAAGTGACGACATCAAGTTCTAATTGATATTCATAAACTGAATGTGACATAAAACTAGATGAATGATGTTATAGAATGGTCTGGAAAACTGCAACACATCTGCACGGACAATACACAGCAGCCACTCAAGCCAAGGTTCACCTCGAATCGTTCTGTTAAACGATCAGATCAGGGAAATGGAATCAAATGCGTGTGAAAACTCCAATGATCTCGTGACGATCAAGATTTTAAGTCCAGTGGTGAATCAGGAACTTCATTATAAGAAAAGTCAAGTTGCTTCCACTCAGTGCAAGCACAGCAATCGTAACATGGCACAATTTTTGCCGCGGACCAGTGTCTAAGTTTCTTGGCATTCCTTCAACTACTTTTGAAGTAATTGTACGACTTCGCTGATTGTAAAAGGTGATAAATGTATTTGTGGTCACTGTCGACTTGATTAATATTGCACGAAGAAGCTGTGTTAAGTTTTGGCAAAAACAAGTGTAAACTGCAGACGGTGTTAACTTAATTCCAGTTGACCGACTAATGACCTCTAGAAGTGAAATGTCAAACAAAATGTATGCTGCAACAGCTATTATTCCTGTTAAATCTGAACAAGGCAGTAACAAAAAACATTATGGTGAATTTGCCACGTTTATCAAATGCTCAAAATGTTCGCTATAGACGGTTATCACTGGGTAAATACATTTCCGAGTGCTCATAAAAGTTGTGAAAACAAGCCGCTTTCGGACGGAAAAAGTCACTACTTTACAAACCTTTGAAATTAATCGTTTCTTACCAAAATTATTATGGTGTTGTTTACAATTAATTCCATAAATATTGAATGTCCATTCTGGCGCTTTCGGAGTTCACAGCCGCTTGCCACCAATGTAAAATAATATATTATTGTCTTTATTTTACGAGTTGTTTGCTAATGTGAGGCTTAAGTGTAGAAAATGAAACATCAAAGAAAGGAATGTTCGATTCCGGTCGTAAGTTTATTAAATCCTTAAATATGACAACATGCTTTATACTCCCAATAATTTTTACAGGTGAATGACAGTTCTTTGAACGGAAAATACAACAGATGCTACGTAATAAATCAAAGTAACCACAACACACGACTTAACAGGACAACCGCATGGACGGGACTGCCTTGATTGAAAGTGGATATGGCTGTGATCAATAGAGCATACGCCCTTCCAAGTAAACAAGTATTCTAATTGGATAAGTCTGAACACCTGATCAGATCTAACCATCTGATTGGAGGAAAGTACCATACCATGTAAATCAAACTTATAGTGACACTTAAAGGTGATTGGATGTCAAAGGTCCCATGACTAACTAAGTTTACCCATTGGACAAAAGTTTAGAAGTATGTAAATGTATGCAGATGAAGCCTAAGATCTGATGTACATGTGACAGACATTTGAATATCATGCAAACTAAGAACAAATATCCAAAGGCTGGTGTCATCAATTCTTAGAGGTACATTCATTACATAAATAAATCAATAAACTTCCAGAATTATGATTTGATCATTCTGGAACCACGACAATGAAACCAAGTTATAAAACTTAAATATAGCTTCAAGTCATAAACAATCATAACAATGTAACTCAGCTTAATAAATACATCCCCATAAAGGATAAACATTGAACATCTCAAGGTATATGATCAATACACCAAACACTTCAAAATATATGATTTATAAAGATCAATTCAGAACACAACAAAACCAAGACTCTTACACTTGTCTGGGTCATGGCTGTGTACGTGCCCCTAATTGGCTCGTCCGAGGATCACGCCTGTCTGTTTTGTCTGTCATTGACCGGGTTATCTTGACCTTGGGATGTTGCTCTGGATGGTAGCCTTTACGGTAGCCTCAAACTCTTTTCAATGTCTTATTTCATTTATTTTTTTCTTGATTGTTCATAAGAGTCTTGCGAGGGTAAAAGCACCTGCCCCAACCATTGCAGGGTGCCTGCCATAGGAGTCATGCCACTGTTTCGCTCTCATTTTTTTTTCTTCCTCTAAACTTTATTTATGTTTCAAAACAATGTTAGAAAATAAGATGCAGCTTATATGGCATAACAAATAGTTCAAAGTTCAAACAGATGTAGAGGGTTCTCTTTCTTCTTTTGAGAGTTCTTTGGGTTTCTCGATGATGGGTGGGATGTCCAGTTTTTAATTCACCTTTTGCCTTTTTGACCATTCACCTTGCTGCGAAACTGAAGAACAGCGCCGTCTGTACATCAATGAGTACAAGGCCCGCAAAAAGATCCGACTGGACTATGCCAACATCGCCAAGAACGAGGGAAAGAGAGCGTTGGCTAAAGTGATGCTCAGCTCCTTTTGGGAAAAGTTTGGACAGCGAAGTGCACTTACCAAGACGGAATTTATTAAATTCTACAAACTGTTGACGGACAAATCAAAACAAGTGAAACACGTGCAGTTCCACGAAGACTTCACTCCCCGCATCCAATGGGTCGACATGAACGAGTACATTGAAGTATTGCCCAACATGAACATTTTTAACGCAGCTTATACCACGGCTCATGCCCGTCTCAAACTCTACAGTTCCATCGAGCGACTAGGGGAGCACTCCTACCTTTGTTCTTTAAGTTCGTTTTCAAGCCAAGGCTCGATCAAAATCAATGAAACCTATAGGATGAGTCGTTAAATAAAACATGTATAGAAGATACATCTAAGAACAACACAAAAAATGTCAATAATACTAGGCCTAATTCTCAATTACACAAAAGGCGATTGAGAAAAGAAATGTTGGAGAAAAAATTGAAAAAATTGATAGGCTGAGAAAATAAAAAATGTGAATGAAAAACAAATGTGATTGAATATAAAATTGTGGTTGAACAAGGGCAAAAATCTTACAAAATTTTACAAAACTTCATATATTTATTCACCAAATAGATCTGAAATGAAAAAAATATAAAAGCTTAATACAAACACAATTTAGTCCCAAGCGTCACTCATTCTCTAACAAACATGTGATCTAAAATGAAAACAAACAACAATTATAGCGCAATTGCGCCCCCATTTTCGAACATAGAAACACGTGAAACTTGTTTCCCAATCCGGCCACGCTGGTAATTAAGGCTGTACACATAACAGTTAAGTAAGCTGATGGTGTAACGTACGTTTATGGTCGTGTCGTTCGTTACATATCATCTTTACAAGCCTATGCCGATATTTGATTGCAAAATTTTGCAATCAAAATGTGCCTGTGGTCTTAACAACAGAGGTAAGAATTTTCAAATTTGGCAACGAAACCTCTGTAAGTGATTTTAAAGTGATAGTTTTCCTACTTACCCGAATCGTGCAGGTAAGTCTTACCACTCGAACAAAGAGAGAATTAAACATGGCGTCGCAAGGGTACAAGGTCACTCAATGAAAAACATCACAACTAAAAAAATTACGTGACAAAGTTGGGAAATTCAGAACACTGGAAGGATCTGAAATTAGGTACACTTGACCCTAACATGTTTTTAAATAATTCAATTTTACTGCATTAGAAATGAATCAAGAAAAGCATATGTTAGAATGGTCGCTATTGTAGCATTGATATGTTATTCACCTCTGATGGTTCAACTTGTGGTTGCGCCTGTTCCAGTTGTGGTTGCACCTGTTCCAGTTGTGGTTGCGCCTGTTCCAGTTGTGGTTGCGTCTGTTCAACTTGCAATTGCACCTGTTGAACTTGCAGTTACGCCGATTCCACTTGCGGTTGTGCCAGTTCCACTTGCAGTTATGCCGGTTCCACTTCTACTTGCGGTTGTGCCGGTTCCACTTGCTGTTGCACCGGTTCCACTTGCCGTTGCACCGGTTCCACTTGCGGTTGCGCCGGTTCCACTTGCGGTTGCGCCGGTTCCACTTGTGGTCGCGCCGGTTCCACTTGCACTTGCGGCAACTTTCGTCATACAAGTGATTCCCTTCACCTTCATTGCTGTCAGTTCCCGCATTGCCGGGAGGTAGTAGCCTAAACTGTTCATCATAAATCTTACACCTCAAACCACCAAAAGCCTTAGCTGCCAAACGTATGCTGCAGACATATATTTAAAAAGTTCTAACACCTGCAAGGGATGCTTGATGAGGTAAATGCTAAAAACGCATCTGTCCAGGCCTCAAGAGAAGAAAAATCCTTTGTTAGTGAGAACAAATTTGCCCTCAGTTCCCTTCGATAGGGTCCACTCCTCCCCCCTTGGCAACCAACTCTCCAAAATTAAGGAACTCACCCTTCAAATCTTCTCCTATTTTTTTTTAATGGCGAACCAACCCCCAAGGCATGACACGCAAAGTGTATACATACAGAGTGTAAAAACAATTAATATCTGAGCTATTGTAAATTCTTTTGCATAATTTTCTAAAAAGTAGTGTACTCTCTAAACTTAAAAGTATATTTTGAAAGTGGGGATTTGGGTGGGGTCTTCCTCAATTTATAATTGTTGTTAACTCATTTTTATCTTATTATTGTGAAATGTTTTAGTTATTGTTTTTATTAGGCTGTCAGATTATGATCATGCACTTTTAACTTCGATCAGTGAGAAAAGAAGAGATGAGAAGAAGGAAAAAAACAATTGCATTTAATTAATTTGTTGAACATGTGATATACAGCAATTACTCCTGATATATTATAAATTACCAACTTTAATACATCCTTGCTTAATACATCCTTGCTTAGGGCTTCTATTTTGAGTCCCTTCAGGTGAAAAGTGTCTCAACCTTTCCCGAGCTCTTTGGTGTTTCACAACATTTCACTTTTGACAATATATAAGAACACTTATGGCATGTGTTCTTTAAAAATTGTCCTTGTTGTCAGTAGCCTTTCTTGTCACAGCTTGTAACTTAATTAACAGTCTTTCATATGATGAACAAATGAATTTATCCTTGATAATATTCCTTTCAATAATGCATATTTCAATGTTACAGTAGCTTAGAATTTGTGCCGGTGTGCATTGTTTTGGTATGAAGCCCAGTCCTTTTAAATCCTTTCCCTTGCCCCCGGGGAACTTAGAGAAACAATTGACGCACCTGTCAAGAGGCCGAGCTAGGGTATAACATAACATAACAAGATTACAGGCTAAGAAGGATTAGTCACCCCATAAAAATCCCAAACTAGCACCACCACCACACAAAAAAAAAAAAAATCAAAGATGCCCAGAATTAGAAAAGAACTTGTAAATGGTTGACCTTAAAATTGTGAACAAAATTGGAGCGAACTACCCACTCGGGCAAACCATTACACCACTCATTAACAACTCTTTGCGAAAAGCTAAAAAGCTGAATATCTATCTGTAAGAATTCTGGTCAACTTTAAACTGTTACCACAAGTCACATGAGGATTAGCTGAAACATGCAGAAATAACAGGAAGTCAAAGCATACCTACCAGGTAGAAACTTAAAAACCTAAATATTATCGCCACGTACTCTTCTCAACTCAAGAGTGGTCAAATTAAGAATTCGCAACCTAGATTCATAGGGGAGATTCCTTACTTCGGGAGTAAGTCTAGTGGCTCTTCGCTGAACCTGCTCCAAAATGAACTTATCCTTCTCATAAAGAGACTCAAAGCCTGAATAGCATCCTCAAGGTGAGGCCTGACTAACTGCTTATACAAATTAAGAACAACTCCTCTCCCAAGAAAATGAAAAAAAAATTCTGATCAAACCAAGCGTCCGATTTGACCTTGTAGCAGCTATCTATCTATATATATATATATATATATATATATATATATATATATATATATATATATATATATATATATATATATTTATATATATATATATATATATGTATATATATATATATATACTACATATATATATATATATATATATATATATATATATATATATATATATATATATATATATATATATATATATATATATATATATATATATATATAATTGCTGATGTATGGTAATAATACACTTAGTCTAAGAAGGCCAATGAGGCTAGCCCTCCCTGGTCTAGTTGGAGGGCTAAAAAATGCTGAAAACAAAACGGGAGCTTAAGGAACACATAGAGGAATGCACTGCAACCAATGAAATAACATGGCTAGTTTATGAATATAAGAAATGGGGCAGCCAGGATGAAATTGACCAAGTATGCAACAAAAACCGTCCCGGATGAATCTAGAACGCCCTTGCATAATCAAAACTATGGTAAATGATAAGAATCCTTTGCTGATGAGCAGTGGCAAAGTGACGTCGGGCACTCCTTGACAACCAGCAACAACACCTAAAATATGAATATACATGCTGAGACAACTGAGGCCAGGTAAGTATATGGCGGCTCATAATAATTAAAAGATCTAAACCCCTATCAAGTCTCTGAATAAAATATTTTAAGAGTCTAAAGACTGCCCCAAAATTGAATATGTGATATTATTTTTCAGGTCTGGAGCCTTTCAACATTATATGACTCGTTAGCCTCAAATGTTACAATACTTACAATAGACTTATCTGTTTGCAAGTACTCAGCAATAAGCCTAGCTTGCATAGGCTGAATGGATTTAAGAATTCATATTCTTGGTCAAGTATGTGAGTGTGGTATCCATGCCAAAGGAAGCTAACAACAACTTACCAATTCAATGATTTTTTTGATGGTCTGCTGCCATCTCTCTTTGAGATTAATGTTCTCGTTTAACAGATTAGCTTTTCTCCTGTAATCTTCTCACTCTGATTCTAGTAAGGAATGCCATTGTGGCGAAAATGCATGCATCCTGTCATCTTTGTACATCTCCTTATATACTAAGAAATACAAAGGATAAAATAACATTTTTTTAAATCATTCAATTTTGCTGCATCAGACAAATAATTAATCAAACTTAACATGTCAGTTTAAATCATAAACAACAATGTGAAAATAAAGCAAATTGAAGTTGAAAATTAACATTTAAATTGAAAATCAAAAAGGGTTTTTATAGTACCCACAACATTATAAAGCAAGCTGGTTTTTGTTTTTTAATTTGTAAACAAATAACAACATAACAACTCTAAATTCTTAAACTGAACTGAACTATTACGTTAAGCAAAATTAAACAGGCAACAAATAAGAATTTGAAACAATTGAAGTGATATATGAGCTTCAGAAACCAAAAACGAAACAAATGGATTTATTCTGAGAAGTTGAAAAAATAGACTTATTCAAGCTAGGTTAACAGGGGTATGTATATACAAGTGAAGCAATCCCTTATTTCCACCATTACATTACTGAAGCTGGTAAATATTTGGGTTAAATCTTGTCATTCACAGAGTATATATTAAGGATGTACCGGATATCCGTCCGCCGGTTTGGAAAAAATCCGGTTCGGTTCCGCCGATTTTTTCCAAATCCGGCCGGAACCGGACTTTTGGCAATTTCAACAATTGAAGATTTACATTATGAGACTGTGGTACATTACAACTATGCCTATATAAAATATAAAACAAACATGAATATCTGGATTTTTCTCGGTATAGATAATGTATTTTCTTCTTGAAAACACTGAACAAATTGGCTTATGTTACGTGTATGATCATTTAAAACGGAATAAAGACATGTAGCTGTTTGAAATCAAAAGAAATTTTGAAACAGATTGGGCTGTAACAGATAATAAATAAAACCACACCAGTTGTTAACAATTTTACACTTAGAGACATTAATGAAATTTGTAGATAAAAGTACATGTACATGTAGGTTGACTGAATTTGTTTTCCACAATTTTGTATTGCTTAGATTCTCCTGCTATTGAAAAAGAGAAAAATGTTTTTTCCCCGCACTTATCTAAGCGAACTGTTGTACAAGTAATTCAGGGTACCAAGGTGTTTAAATGAAATAACACAAAAATAATTCAGAGAATAAATACTTTCCAAATGTAAAACATGAAAGAATTCATATCCATTTCTATTACCTTGTTACTGTCCTTAGTTATTTTAGTTTAGTTTTTACACAATTTGCACATACATGCACTTCAAATACATGTTAAGGTTAGATAAATGACCCTTTCCTCCCTCCATAGTGTCATTTGACTTTTTGACTTCCTCAGTAAGAACACATGTATGACAGTCTCAAGTTTTATAATAATAAAGATATTTCTCAAACACAAAAGTTTATTTAAAAACAAAGCATAAATAAAAACAAACAAAAACTATTACTATTTCTCCAGGAAAAACAAAAGCTACAATGCTTTTAGTTCTTGGCTATCAAACAATGCAATACTGTTACTGTATATAAATCTAGTTTTCCATTTTCATTTTCATTTTCTTAATGTTGTGGTGAAGAAAAAGCAGCTTTTCCCCTGTTTTTGGCAGAGGCCTGGCTCGCTGCTGTTTAAAGATATTTCCTGCTTCTGAAAACAGCCGTTCAGAATACACAGAAGATGCGGGGCAGGAAAGATAACGTCGCGCAAGTTGTGAGATTTTTGGATACACACTGCTGTTTTCTTTCCAAAATGCCAGTGGGTCAGATGACCTTGTGATGGCGGGCTGATTTAGGTATTTCGTTATCTCCGTAACCAATTCTGACAAATGTGATGCCCCCTTTGACCTTTTGTCCTGCTTGGTGGAACAACTTGGACATTCAATTTCATTGTCGTAGCATGCCATGAAATCTTCATGAATAGCCTGCTTCAAAGATGGTGCTTCGCTTTTCTTCACTGCTACTATGGAGGTATTGTCTTCCTCATTTTCAATGGATCTGGCTGCACTGTCATCATTATCGCTCATCAAATCAACCAGCCACTTTTCTACAGTCTCTCTGTTTTCTTGTAGATACTTCATTTTGTATCTTGGGTCCAAGACTGTTGCCAGGACATACTGCTTGTCTTGCAGGACATTCAACCCATTAGAAGACAGCAACCGCTTATTCAGAGCTTTTTGCAGAGACTTTTTGGTTGTTTGAACACCACGGTCATTACCTTCCTTTGTCAGGTATCTGTCAAGCGCAATAACATGTGGAATGACATCGCTAATAGAGCACATATCTGAACTCACTTGTTTGGTAATTTCAAAGAAAGGCTGTAAAATGTGAAGCATGTTCTCCAACAGATTCCATTCATTGGCACTTAATATAGGGATGTCATGACTTGCAGCATAATCATTAACGGCCTTTTGAGGGTAAGAGCTCGCTCAAGCATCAAGTAAGTGCTGTTCCAACGTGTTGGGACATCTTGCACTGGAAGCAATGGCTGTTTTATGCCCTGCTCAAGTTGTAAGTTTTTCAGCTCACTACATCCAAGACTGGAGTGGTTGAAGTGGGTGGCAATCCTCTTCACCCTGGCACACAAATCAATTATTGTTCTTTGATCCAAAATGCTGTCATGAACAACCAGATCAAGTATATGCAAAAAACAGTGAATACTTGTAATGTTTGCTAACCTGGTCCCAAGAGCCATATTGGCCGCTCCATCGCGCACAAGGATGTGTTGTCTTGACTCATCTATGCCCCAGTCTGCTACCATCCTTCGAATCATATGCTCAATATTTTCTCCAGTATGAGATCCAGGAAAGTGTTTGGCATTGAGCACTGCATTATGTCTCTCAAAAGTGGGATCAATCCAATGGGCAGATAAGGATACAAATGATTCATTTGAATGTTGGCATGTCCATATGTCAGAGGTAAAAGATACATAAGGTGCATTAGTAGATTCAAGATGGCATTTAAGACTTTCTTTCACATCTTCTTACATTTTGGGGAGCACAACTTCAGTAAAGTATCTTCTACTGGGTATCAAATAGTTGGGTTGCAAATACCCTATTAGTTCAATAAATCCTGTATCTTCCACAACAGAGAAAGGTTGATTGTCAACAGCCACCATCTTCATGAATTTTTGATGGATAGCTTGTGAGTTCTTGTCATTAATGTCCCAAATTTTCTTCTTCTCAAGACATTGTTTCAGCGTTGATTGGTGTCCCATTAATAATAACTTTCTCTGTTTAAGTGGTGGTCCATCATCAGGCTGACTTGCTTTTTCCTCAATATTTGATTGTTTAGCTTGTTTATATGTTGCAGGATGTTTTGATTGGAGATGCTTGTGTAAAGGTGAAGTACTAAAGTTCTTTGGCAGGGATCCTGCTTTTCCTCTCCTTATCCCTTTTTTGCACAAAATACATTCAGCAATTTCATCAGCTTGATCTTGGACAGTAAAATGTTTCCAAATGAATGAGGATGCCATGTTCTTTTATGATGCCTATATTCAGTCTTTCCTCTGTATCACTGTAACTCTAATATGCATGAAACAACACTTCAAACCTCATATATACATGTAGAAAGGAATAGCATGAAATGCATTCACATATTGCCTCAAAAAGAACAATAGACTCTTTGTCTTGCAGACTTCCTGTCTGGTTTATGAGTCATCAGCATCACATTGAGATTGGGATCACTGTTTTTCTTAAGTATCTTACTTGGCTATCATGAAACTTGAACTTCTGAATGGTAAAATTTAGGTAGTAGGACCAATCCAGATGTCATTGAAATATTGAATGATGGTTGAAAGTTTTTAAACATTATCAAATGTTTTGAGATGCAATTATAGTAAAGAGCCTAGGCTACAGCCTGTAGAGGCATGTTTAACTTATTATACTTTTATTAGATGGGGAATTTAATCCCCTTACCCCACCCCTCCCCTCCCCCCCAAAAAGTATTAAGTATGGCTTGGAATTTTAACAGTCCATTTATGATGATAAATAAAGAGGATAGACAGTTCTCTTTAGGTGCACAGTAATTTTTGCCACATTTTTTAGACATTGCTCGTTGTTTTCATACTTTAATATCTTGATAGGGCTAAGACAATCACGCAAAATTACACTTTTCTTAAAACAGTACCCAGAATCTTTCCTCTTCTTATTATTATCTTCAAATTTTGCCTAAATTTCCAAATTTGGTACATGTTAGGATTAATCCAGAACTTTCACTAATTTTGATTTGCTTTCATCACAATATGCCCAATAATTGTTATTTTCCAAAAAAATTGGGTTGCTAGCCATTAGTAGCCAACTTGACAATCCCCTGCCCCCACCCCTTTCCCTTTGTTTCTTAAGATTTTGAGAATTGTTGTAAGCAATGAAAAATCCGGTTCCGGCCGGATTTCAACCTGGATCCGGCAAAATCCGGTTCAGGCCGGATCCAAAAATTTGGATCCGGTACATCCCTAGTATATATGAGTTATGCACATTATGTGATATTATTTTTCAGGTCTGGAGCCTTTCAACATTATATGACTCGTTAGCCTCAAATGTTACAAAACTTACAATAGACTTAAATGTTTGCAAGTACTCAGCAATAAGCCTAGCTTGCATAGGCTGAATGGATTTAAGAACTCATATTCTTGGTCAAGTATGTGAGTGTGGTGTCCATGTCAAAAGAAGCTAACAACAACTTACCAGTTCAATGATTTTTTTGATGGTCTGCTGCCATCTCTCTTTGAGATTAATGTTCTCGTTCAACAGACTAGCTTTTCTCCTGTAATCTTCTCACTCTGATTCTTGTAAGGAATGCCATTGTGGCAAAAATGCATGCATCCTGTCATCTTTGTACATCTCCTTATATACTAAGAAATGCAAAGAATAAAATAACATTTTTTTAAATCATTCAAACTTGCTGCATCAGACAAATAATTAATCAAACTTAACATGTCAGTTTAAATCATAAACAACAAAGTGAAAATGAAGCAAATTGAAGTTAAAAATTAACATTTTAATTGAAAATCAGAAAGAGTTTTTATAGTACCCACAACATTATAAAACAAGCTGGTTTTTGTTTTTTAATTTGTAAACAAAAACATCATTAGAACTCTAAATTCCCAAACTGAACACTGAACTATTACGTTAAGCAAAATTAAACAGGCAACAAAT
Organism: Chiridota heheva; assembly: GCA_020152595.1. Lineage (NCBI taxonomy): Eukaryota > Metazoa > Echinodermata > Holothuroidea > Apodida > Chiridotidae > Chiridota > Chiridota heheva. Next base: position 158,101 of record JAIGNY010004016.1, on the reverse strand, counting down.
AAGAATTTGAAACAATTGAAGTGATATTGGAGCTTCAGAAACCAAAAACGAAACAAATGGATTTATTCTGAGAACTTGAAAAATTAGACTTATTCAAGTTAGGTTAACAGGGGTATGTATATACAAGTGAAGCAATCCCTTATTTCCACCATTACATTACTGAAGCTGGTAAATATTTGGGTTAAATCTTGTCATTCACAGAGTATATATGAGTTATGCACATTATGTGATATTATTTTTCAGGTCTGGAGCCTTTCAACATTATATGACTCGTTAGCCTCAAATGTTACAATACTTACAATAGACTTATCTGTTTGCAAGTACTCAGCAATAAGCCTAGCTTGCATAGGCTGAATGGATTTAAGAATTCATATTCTTGGTCAAGTATGTGAGTGTGGTGTCCATGTCAAAGGAAGCTAACAACAACTTACCAGTTCAATGATTTTTTGATGGTCTGCTGCCATCTCTCTTTGAGATCAATGTTCACGTTCAACAGACTAGCTTTTCTCCTGTAATCTTCTCACTCTGATTCTTGTAAGGAATGCCATTGTGGTGAAAATGCATGCATCCTGTTATCTTTGTACATCTCCTTATATACTAAGAAATACAAAGAATAAAAGAACATTTTTTTAAATCATTCAATTTTGCTGCATCAGCAAATAATTAATCAAACATAACATGTCAGTGTTAATCATAAACAACAACGTGAAAATGAAGCTAATTAAAATCAAAAATGTAACATTCAAATTAAAAATCAAAAAAAGTTTTTGTAGTACCCACAACATAAAGCAAGCTGGTTTTTGTTTTTTAATTTGTAAACAAATAACATCATTAGAACTCTAAATTTCCAAACTGAACAGTGAACTATTACGATCAGCAAAATTAAACAGGCAACAAATAAGAATTTGAAATAATTGAAGTGTTATAAGAGCTTCAGAAACCAAAAACGAAACAAATGGATTTATTGTGGAAAAAAATTGACTGACGGTGTCCATAATTCCAAGACAAGAGGCTTTGGAGCGATCAAGTATAAAAGTGGTGTCATCTGCATATTAATTTTTTTTAATTTTTTATAAGCGTTATTATAAACCATTGTATTTAGTACTTGTTTACATAATAGGAAAAGGTATGGGGACAAGGGGTCACCTTGTCTACAGCCTCTATGTAACTTAAAAGACTTGGTTATAAAACCATTAACAACTGCAGTAGTGGCTTCATTATAAAAAGTATAAAACCATTTGATGATGGAGGAAACAAAATTAAATAACTTCAAAACATTTACAATAAAAAATATGAAACACTATTGAAAGCCTTTTCAAAATCAATAGAGAAAGTGCCTCAGGAAGTTTATTTTCATCAAAAGGTATGCATTGTATCATAGATTGTACGTATGCAGTCACCATTAACTTTTAACCTCGCAATACATTCTGCTGTCTAAAACCCTAAAAAAAACCCTTCAATCTGTCGGGGTCTATTATTGCTCACAACGGAAAACGCAAGCAATTAGCAATTACACCAAGGATTTCTTATTTCTACAATGCACACACTTTACCTCACATTTCATGGTCATAACCTGACATTAATAGTAAACAAATTGCACTGCAGGTGCACTGACTTTCACACTCAACAAAAGACAACTTCCCCCTCCCCCTCCTCTCCATCGTGGTCAATGTGTCTGGCTTGAAGTAATAATTTACAAATAGGATGGTATCTAACAGTGAAGGTTTTGTTTGTTTATTGACGAGTGATTTTAAGTTATGTTTTTGTCCAACCTTGTAGGCTTTCAGGATTTGTTGGACTAAAGATATATTGCAACAGCTTTTTATCATGCCAATGTATCTTAATCACGTGAAATCAAATTTGGCAGGACACATTTAATACCATTTGCAATGCAGGAGGAAGCTAATTTATAAATAATATTGAATAGGGAGATTGGGTGCCAATTCCTCAGATGATCTTTAGGTTTGTTACCCTTGGGAATTCAGGCAATAAATCCAGTCCTTTGAGAGGAAGATAAAAGTGAATTATAACCATAATTAGGAGACTGCATGATAAAGGAACCAAGTTCAACCCAAAATAATTTTTAAAAACTTTACTGTGAAACCATCTGGACCAGGTGATTTATTAATCTTTATTGCTTTTAAAGCCGAATAAACTTCAGAATTGGTCACAGGTCCCTCCAAAGAAGCAGACAGCTCATTTGAAAGATTCAAGTTTAAACGAATGGCATCATTGTCATAAACATTACTTGACATATCATTATCATGTAAGCTATATAAGTCACTATAGAAATGAAACACTTAGTTCTGAATACCAAAATTATCCCCCAAAAATAATCATTATTATCAGTCTTCAAAAAAGGAATGTTTTATTTGTGTATCTAAACTTTTCAAGATTGAGGTTTTCACCCTCTTCATCCATTAAACTCGATCTCTTATAAACATCCCTTGGTACTTATAACTCCTTATTTCCTCCAGCTCCTCTTTAAATCCATCAACATAGTTAATTGTCCACAGTTACTGTTTACATTGTTATCTATAAAGTTGATTTCATTTATCAGAAAACTCTCTTATCATCCCTCTTTCTTTTTTTTGTAAGGAGAAAAGGCAATAGTTTTACCCCGAATATTCACAAGCAATGTCTCAAAAAACACTTGATCATCAATTGTAAAGCTACATAATAACCTCCCTATCAAGTTTATGTGCATTACACTTATCATATGGAAAACTGGCATATTAATGTATGGCATTTTCAAGTACCTGAGAAATCTGTGCTGTACGCTCCAGACAAATCAAAGTCGTTTATGATATCAAAAACTTTTTGTCATCTACAGGGATTGTTAATATGCAAGTAGTTCATCGAGTCCAGGTTTGATTTAAAACAATGTTCCAATCGCCCACAATTAGATTGTAAGGACTATCAAAATCAATTACAATGTACAGTAATATTATTAAAAAAAGTTGGTGAGGACCATAAATAGTAATCAAGGTAAAAAAATTGGGATAATACTGACGTACAGTTTTAATAACCTGCCTAATAAAGATTTCAATTAAATACATGATATACTAAGTCATTGGTTCCCAAAGGCACTACCAAATAATTTGGCTGCCTGTTCTTTGGTGTGTTCTTTGAAAACCGGCCCATTGCCTCCGGGAACTGTGTCAGGTTCATCGCGGAGAATTCTCGTCAAATGACATGGAGGTGTCCCAGATCTAGATTTGGCTCCTTTTGTAATGATTAAAAGGCTGCCCAAAGCACTATCATATGCATGCAATCCACACCATATCTGGAGAAAAAAAGATACCAGAAACTTAATATTAGCAAACAATTAAGCTACCAACTATATGTTACCACTGAACAAAATGTTGCCTTCTAAAGCCTTAGTAGGGGCACACATAAGCTCTAAAACAATTAAGACTACACCTACTCCAGGTCTGAATCTGTGAACTAGAAACACCCAAAAAAGCTGTACATGTAGCAGCTCATTGCGAAAGAAATGGGTGTAAAAGCTCCCCTTCCATATCTAATGAAAAGGAAATATCTTAACCCAAAACTTTGGAAAAATGGTGCCTGGTACCTGGAGACCCATCACAGTGAACAAAAATATGCCCAGGTACCGTACAGAAATTTGTGTAAATTAGGGCCTGGTGTAACCTTTTGGAAATGAACTACTTCTGATGGACTCCAGAGTTCCATTTTGTGGAAAACTGACCTCTTGGTAACATAATATGTCAGAAACTAATTGTTTTCAGGGATCACCCCTGTTCCTCTCAAATAAAGCCTGCAGTGATTATTGAATTAAGATAGCTGGAAAAAATTAACATTCTTAGAAAATAAAGAATGATATGTATGGCTGTTGCAACAGATTTTGTCCCTTAGGTGGGGTTGTATTTGCATGGTCATTCTTTGTCCGATGCGCCAGGTGCATTCTATTACCTGCCCAGCTTTGCTCTCTTTTCTTGTTGTTGTTGGGAGGGAAATGTTGTCTGGTGAAGTGTCTTGTTTTGCGACACATGGCTTTTTAGCTTTAATTTGTATATTTCAACTGCAGCTTTTCATAACCTTCCTCCTTTGTCTTACCACCTATGGCAAATATGCATGAATTCCAAAGGCGACCGGTGGTATTTTTGATAATATATAATACTATAGATTTATAAAGCGCACATATCAACGCTGCAGGGTGCTCAAGGAATGAAGACAAAACAATACTGTACATGACAGCAAAAATACAAATGATGTGCAAAACAATAGTTGTAACCTTGAATATTTGTACAAAAAACAATCAAAAATGGCATGTTCAAAAGCAACAAAATACTTTAAACATGATACCTCTCCTCTGCATCATTGTCTCCTCTGTCCATGTCACCCTCAGTTTCTTTAGCATCACACTTGGCTTCACACTAAGCTTTTTCAGTGTCACCCTCACATTCAGCATCACACTAAGCTTCTTCAGTCACCCCCGGCTACCTCAAGTGTCACACCCAGCTACCTCAGCGTCACACCCAGCTTCTTCAGCATCACACCCATCTTCAGCATCACATTCGGCTTCTTCAGCATCACACCCAGCTTCTTCAGCATCACACCCAGCTTCAGCATCGCACTCAGCTCCTTCAGCATCACATTCGGCTTCTTCAGCGTCACATTCAGCTTCTTCAGCGTCACACCCAGCTTCAGCATCACACTCAGCTCCTTCGGCATCACATTCAGCGTCACTAAGCTTCAGCATCACTCTCAGCTTCTTCAGAGTCACTCTCAGCTTCTTCAGCGTCCACTCAGCTTCAGCGTCACACTCAGCTGTTTCAGCGTCACACACGATCAGCTTCTTTAGAGTCACCCCTCAGTTTCTGGAGCCTCACACTGAGCATCTAGCTCAAGATGATGTAAAATTGTCCTTTCTTATGGATTGTAATGCCAACATTAGGCTCAGTTGTAAAGTATAACAAAGTGCACTTAGCAGATAAAAATGAAACATCAGAGAAAGAAATGTTCATATTCCAGCTGTAAGTTTATTAAATCCTTAACATGCCTTATATTCCAATGGATTTTACAGGTGAATGACACTTATTTGAACGGAAATTGCAACAGATGATACGTAATAAATCAGAGAAACCACAACACAGGACCAGGAAGGGGGGAGCTTTCATACTAAAAGTGGTAGGGGTGTGCAGCCCATCAACTGAAAAACATACCCGCAGTATGACACATTTTTGGTAGCTGCATTATGAAATTATACAATTTTGATATCTGCAGTATGAAAGAAGTCAATTTTGATACCTGCAGTATGAGTATTTAACGAAAATATTGTAAAAATGGACTAGCAATACAAAATTAACAGAGTAAAACCTCATTTTTTGGGACCTGCACCACGAAAATGATGAAAAAAGACAATTTTGTTTACTAAAATGTGTGGGTTTTTTTAGTAACATTTTTTTTTTTAAATAGTAAAAAAAGACACTTGCACTACGAAAATGGTGCAAAGGCACCTGCTCGGGTGGCACATAGTTATATACCTTACATATGGAAGTGCTCCCCCTCCCCCCAAAGGTGCACAGGACAACCGCGCGGTCGAGACTTGACTCAAAGTGGACTTGCATACAGATCGATAGCATACACCCTTCTAAGTAAACAACTATCCTGATTGGATATCAAAGGTCCCATGATTAACTCAGCTTACCCATTGGACAGAAGTATACAAACCAGTATGTAAATGTATGCAGATGAAGCCTGATGTACATGTGACAGACTTGTGAATATCATACAAACTAAGAACAATATCCAACGGCTGACATCCATTCTTAGACGTACATTCGTATTCGTGACATAAATAACTGAAAAAAACTTCCATGATTTGATAATTCTGGAACTACAACCATGAAACCAATTTGTAAAACTTAATTATAACTTCAACACATAAACAATGTAACTCAGCTTAATGAATAAATCCCCATAAAAGAACAAACATTGAACACCTGGATGTATATGATTTATACACCAAACACTTCAAAATATATGATTTGTAAAGATCAATTCAGAACACAACAAAATCAAGACTCTTACAATGACATGGGCTGCTCTATTTGCCAGCCAACTCTTAGACGAGAGTCCCCAATGTCTGTAGCACCCTCCAGAGGGGGCAGAAGTAAAATGTTCTTGAAGGACTTGTGGCATCTAACTAGCTGACGACCAAGGGAAGTGAGGACTCTTCTTTTGAAATGCTAGGTGGCTGCTTTCCAACCCCAGCACTTTGATATTTGTTAAGCCCTCCTACTTGTACTTGTGTCCTTTTTGTAGAGGGAGACATTCTAAATTTCATACATTATAGTGGGAGTCAATAAAGGGGGATAATCAAGAGGGTATTCTACAAGTTAAAGTTGATGTAAGAACTTGTGATTAATGTTCATGACTTGTCAACCTGACAAGACCAAAAAATACCATTGTTTGAAAACTGAATGTTACTTTGGATTGTAAATTCTTCTTACTTTTGTTTGAAGAAATTGATCAGTTACCATTGTTATAAAACTTGGCTTAGTGCATTATAAGCTAAATATTTCATGTTTTTTACTAAAATTCACCTTTCGTTTGCATCCTGCAAACCACATCATGAAGCCGTTTTGCTTTTGGAAGGCAGTGGCTGAACTCCTGTGTAGCTTCAATATTGTGAACTCCCAACAGCTGGTGCAACTTCTGACAAGCTTGTGTGCAGGCTTTCTGCTAACAGCTGATGTCAATACGGCTGGCAGCAAAGGAAAACATTAGTTGTTGTGCTCCTTGAAATTTCAAACAGTCAGACCCGACCTGATAAATAAGCAGGTCGGGTCACACTTTTCCTCTTTATTTTCTTTATTCTAAAAACCACAAGTAGTTAGAATCAAATTCCCTTATCAATGGCCCCATTGTATTCGTTCTCTTGGTTAAGCAGTTATTTTAAGTAAGATAAGTGGTCTCAATATTTGCTACAGTAAGTTTGTGGTCATAATTTACTAGAAATTTGTATTAAGGAAAAGGACAAGTCATGATGACCTTTCATGTGTTTGTTAACACTGCTCCAGTGTGACACGTCTTGCTTTCCCATCCATGCCATCTTTTTCAAACTTTTACTTTTACTTGATCTCCTTTTTGATTAGTTTTGCGACTGATTGGTGTGCAGCTCTCTTTCCTTTCATCTTCTTTATCAAAAGACTGAAAGCTTTGTCGTAATATGACCCACGGTGGTATGTCTGGAGTTTCCATGCCTGGAGAGTAGGAACAGGGTATTAGAAGTTGGAAAATCGAACGTTGAAATGAATGTCATATGCATAAAGAAAATATAAGGCCCGGCAGCTGCGTATGAATTACTAATCAATTATGAGGAGAATAATTTGGTTTCTGAAATGTAAAAGTAAAGAACTTTATTGGTTGTTTGGAGGTATCTTTATCTTTCTTGTGATTATTATTTTTTTTTTAAATTGGCATGTTTAAAAGCAACAAAATACTTACGACATTATGATACCTTCTTCTCTGCATCATTGCCCCCTCTTTCCATGTCACACTAAACTTCTTCAGCATCACAATAAGCATCAGCGTCACACTAAGCTTCTTCAGTGTCACACTCACCGTCAACATCACATTTCAGCATCACACTAAGCTTCTTCAACATCACACTAAGCTTCAGTGTCACACTTAGTTTCTTCAGCATCACATTCAGCTTCACACTCACCTTCAAAGTCACACTATTCTTCAGCGTCACACTCAGCTTCTTCATTGTCACACTAAGCTTCAGCATCACACTCAGCTTCTTCAGCCTTACACTAAGCTTCTTCAGAGTCACCCCTCAGCTTCTTCAGCGACACACTCAGCTTTAGCGTCACACTAAGCTTCAGCATCACACTCAGCTTCTGGCTCAAGATGACATGGGTTTCTCTATTTGCCAGCCAACTCTTAGACAAAAGTCCCCAATGGCTGTAGCACCCTCCAGATGGGGCAGAAGTAAAATGCTTTTAAAGGACTTGTGGCATCTAATTAGCTGACGAACAATAGAAGTGAGGACTCTTCTTTTGAAATGCTAGGTGGCTGCTTTCCAACCCCAGCACCTGCCAAGTCTGCTCATTAGATTATCTTTCTTTGCTTGATAAGGGGAAAGCGTTCAACCCTTTTCTTCTTTTAGTAGAGCCTGTTTGCTTGTTTGGCTTTGCTGTGCTTCACCATATGGAGAATGGCAACAAGTTGACGTTTTAGGTCTGCTCATAAGATTATCTTTCTCTTTACTTGATAAAAAGAAAGCATTCGACCCATTTCTTCTTTCATCTGCGCCTGTTCAGCTTTGCTGTCCTTCACCTTATGGAGAATGTCAACAATTTGACATTTTTAGATGCAGATGTACACTTTGAGTACTACTGGATGTATATCCCAGACAGTCCCAAAGAGATAAAGTGACGTTGAATGCATCATCAACAGAAAGATGTACACTGGATTTGGTAGAATACATAAAGACTAATTTGATGGTAAAAGACTAATGTAATGGTAAAAGACTAATGTAATGATAAAAGACTAATGTAATGGTACGATGGGACACTTTGTAAGCAGCTATATGTTTGTATACATTTCTCTCAGAACTGTAAACTTGAATAACTTGTTGAAGGAATAAGATATTAGCATCGTTTTTCACCAATTTGTTTCTGTAATAGCCCATTATCATTTCAAATGCATATGTTTACGTGTGTGATGATAGGAATATTTAAATGCATGACAATTGTTTAACTGAAATAACTCTTGGAATTAGTAAGAAATTAGCTTGATTTTTCACCAATATGCCACTATTTTTCATCCTGTATGATATTGAAATGCATATGTATGACAAAAGGAATATTTCTTTAATTGCATGATAATTATTTTAACTGGAATAAAATTATGAATTTGTAAGAAATAAGCATAGTTGTTCACCAATTTGCTTTTATTATTCATCCTCTATCATGTGGTATGACAAAGGAAATAGGCACTACATTGAATATGATTGATCCTGGAGTCTACATCTGTTTTCGTGGTCCGTCTGTTTTGGAAAGGTTTTTTGACTTTCAACACACACCTGCTTAGCGTGAAACTTCTTACTATGTGCAACTTTATTGATGAGTCACTACAATACTCATAGCACTTACATATCATTAGAAGATTTTCCTCCATTGTCAGTGTGTTTTAGAAGTATTTCATGCAAATTGTAACATGCCAAAAAGTGTCTCTTTAAGCCTACTCGCACCCGGCACCTGAGTTAATCCTGAAAACTCAGGTATGACGATTACCAACCCGACTTTCTGTGTTTCCACTCTAAACAGTGATTTTTTTCTGCCATTCCCATGCACACCACAGTCCAAGGCTATTTGTTTGTATATGATTATGGAAGCCAGTGCTGAATAATCAAGGCACTTTTGTGATTGAAATCACTCATCTGTGTTAGGTGTCTTAGTGGGAGAAATTTGTTTGCGAACTGGTAATAAAAATAGTTGTGCCTGAAGATGATGTACATTAACTGTAAATGATTGACGGACCATTTCTCCCAAGGAAAGATATTGCCTCAGGAAATTAATTGATTATAAGAGCATATTTTTTAAAAGTTTGTTTTGTATATAGCCTATTGTTTGTATTGACCACGAGTATGATCTGTTATATTCAGGCAAATTGAAAGAAAGTTTGTTTACCTTTCTGAATGCTCAAATTGTCTTCGATGATTAGTGGTTTGTTCATACTTTTCAAGTTGGTATTTTCTTTTCAATGCTTTCTTTAAAACTTCAGAGAGATAAGTTATCTTTAAGGATTGCTCAGATCCATGAGGTTAAGGGGTTATGCACTTGCCAATTGTGTGACTCACTCCTGACAAGGTTTGTCATTGCACCAAAGTGGGTGACCAATACATGTGCATTGACGCACCCCCTCAGTCACCTAGGACTGACATTTCTTTTTAAATGACTTAATTACCCCAAATGACTCCCCTCTATACAAGTGAATAGGTCTGAAGTAAATTGCTTCACCCCAGATTCACTCTGGTGACTAACAATTTGGAACATTGATGCACATGTGAGTCGCTGTTTCATATGTCAATGACTCGCATTTTACGGACATTGCCGGGGGTAATAGGGGTGAGTAATATTACTGACAAGTGCATGTTGCTTGTATGCGACGAGAGGTGAACCCCATCTTGAGTACTGCATTGTGTCCTTGAGCAAGACACTTTACTACTCTACTTGTTCCAGTCTACTCAGCTGTTAAATGAGTACCAGCATCTGGGAGGGGGGGGAACCTGCTATATGGACTAGCGTTCCATTCAGGGGAAGTTATGTGCTCTCATCCATTATGCTCGGATAGATATTAACTTTTAATTAAAGTCAGGTTCTTAAAATGAAGTGTGAGGATTCTTATTGCAGTACCTATAATGCACTATGCATCCCCAGTGGCAGTGATTTCTTTTTGACATTCGGGGGGTGGGGGGATAAACCAAGAAAGAGGTGTAGCTAGCCATATTGGCTTATATAAGGCTGATTTTTTTAGGGGGAGGGGGAATAATGATATTCGTCCCCCCCTCAATGAAATTATTGGGGGGCATGTACCACTGTCCCTTTTATGGACATGTACCCCCTCTTCCCCCTGGACATGTACCCTTCCCCCTGGATCACCACCTATTTTCAAGTAATCCTTATTCTTAAGGATTCTATTATAAGGGTTTTCTAAGAGCTGATTCAAGTTTTCTTCTTCAAAATTTGTTAAGCCATTAAATGAAGGTTAATCCAAAAGTTCTTAAATGAAACAGATTGTTCTTGCCTTTGTGGATACTGCTTGACAATTATAGCTACTGCATCTTATCCATTTACTAAATAGGACAAAAGCTCAGAGAACTTAATAAGATTTGTGTTCTTATGATGAAATGTTAGTAATTTTCTGGTATGATATTCACAAATGTGGCTTAACAATGTGTGGAAAGAGGCCATATTGTGGTTATTTGGTTGGAGTGATGTAAGTGGTTGATTTTGAACATGTGCAGACATCACATTAAATCAGTGTTGTTAATTCACATAGAAAGGATTCACAGTGGTAGGGAGTGGCATGAATAATTGTGCTTAAAAGTGTGTGTAGAGGGGAAGTGATCAGAGGTACCTGTAGAAGGTGGGGAAAATTGCCCCTGAGAATATTTCACCTTCCTCTCCCCACTTGGAAAGTAAGATCATGGAATTTTACTCAAATGTAATTTCTTAAAAAGTTAAGATTCTCCCACCAAACAGTAACATTTGACAGAAATTTATGCAGTGAAATATTGCCCCTGTTACTAGAAAATTTGTTGGGTTCTTGCCCTGAGAGGTGACCCTTGTTTTGCCTTTGGTTAGATTTAGCCCTGGCCCTGCTTTACGGGTCCATCTACAGTACAAACTGGTCTTCTGCTTTCAAGGAATTTACCCAAAATTTGGCAAACTTTTAAATTTTCTTGCAGGAAATATATATATATTTTTATTTCTTATTTGAAGCTACAGTTACTATTTAGTATTTTGCTATTACTGATATTGGCAGCTCATTTCTGTAATTGAAATGTTCTTACTATCACACAATTGTCATCAAAACTTAAAGAGCTTGAGTCAGACACCCACTAAACCTTTTTGTAGAAGAAGGGGAGGGGGCAGGATGAGAGGGGACATTTTGTTATTTTGATTTATCTAATATATGTTATCAACAGTGTTTCATATATTGTTGATATATTATTATCATAAAAGTTTTGTGTAGGTGTAACCAGTAGTTTTATATTCTGTTAAAAAAATGTGTTGTGCATTGGTATAAATGCAAGTATAAGGCAGAGCATTATTTGCATGAGATAAATACAAGTATAAGGTAGAGCATTATTTACATGAGATAAATGCAAGTATAAGGTAGAGCATTATTTACATGAGATAAATGCAAGTATAAGGTAGAGCATTATTTACATGAGATAAATGCAAGTATAAGGTAGAGCATTATTTACATGAGATAAATGCAAGTATAAGGTAGAGCATTATTAAGATGAGATAAATGCATGTATAAGGTAGAGCATTATTAAGATGAGATAAATGCAAGTATAAGGTAGAGCATTATTTACATGAGATAAATGCAAGTATAAGGTAGAGCATTATTAAGATGAGATAAATGCAAGTATAAGGTAGAGCATTATTAAGATGAGATAAATGCAAGTATAAGGTAGAGCATTATTTACATGAGATAAATGCAAGTATAAGGTAGAGCATTATTAAGATGAGATACATGCAAGTATAAGGTAGAGCATTATTTAGATGAGATAAATGCAAGTATAAGGTAGAGCATTATTTACATGAGATAAATGCAAGTATAAGGTAGAGCATTATTTACATGAGATAAATGCAAGTATAAGGTAGAGCATTATTTAATGAGATAAATGCAAGTATAAGGTGGAGCATTATTTAGATGAGATAAATGCAAGTATAAGGTAGAGCATTATTTACATGAGATAAATGCAAGTATAAGGTGGAGCATTATTTGCATGAGATAAATGCAAGTATAAAGTGGAGCATTATTTACATGAGATAAATGCAAGTATAAGGTAGAGCATTGTTTACATGAGATAAATGCAAGTATAAGGTAGAGCATTATTTACAAGAGATAAACGCAAGTATAAGGTAGAGCATTATTTACATGAGATAAATGCAAGTATAAGGTGGAGCATTATTTACAAGAGATAAATGCAAGTATAAGGTAGAGCATTATTTACATGAGATAAATGCAAGTATAAGATGAAGCATTATTTACATGAGATAAATGCAAGTATAAGGTAGAGCATTATTTACATGAGATAAATGCAAGTATAAGGTGGAGCATTATTTACATGAGATAAATGCAAGTATAAGGTAGAGCATTATTTACATGAGATAAATGCAAGTATAAGGTAGAGCATTATTTACAAGAGATAAATGCAAGTATAAGGTAGAGCATTATTTACATGAGATAAATGCAAGTATAAGGTGAAGCATTATTTACATGAGATAAATGCAAGTATAAGGTGGAGCATTATTTACATGAGATAAATGCAAGTATAAGGTAGAGCATTATTTACATGAGATAAATGCAAGTATAAGGTAGAGCATTATTTACATGAGATAAATGCAAGTATAAGGTAGAGCATTATTTACAAGAGATAAATGCAAGTATAAGGTAGAGCATTATTTGCATGAGTTAAATGCAAGTATAAGGTAGAGCATTATTTACATGAGATAAATGCAAGTATAAGGTGAAGCATTATATGCATGAGATAAATGCAAGTATAAGGTAGAGCATTATTTACATGAGATAAATGCAAGTATAAGGTGGAGCATTATTTACATGAGATAAATGCAAGTATAAGGTAGAGCATTATTTACATGAGATAAATGCAAGTATAAGGTAGAGCATTATTTACAAGAGATAAATGCAAGTATAAGGTAGAGCATTATTTACAAGAGATAAATGCAAGTATAAGGTGAAGCATTATTTACATGAGATAAATGCAAGTATAAGGTGGAGCATTATTTACATGAGATAAATGCAAGTATAAGGTAGAGCATTATTTACATGAGATAAATGCAAGTATAAGGTAGAGCATTATTTACATGAGATAAATGCAAGTATAAGGTAGAGCATTATTTACAAGAGATAAATGCAAGTATAAGGTAGAGCATTATTTGCATGAGTTAAATGCAAGTATAAGGTAGAGCATTATTTACATGAGATAAATGCAAGTATAAGGTAGAGCATTATATGCATGAGATAAATGCAAGTATAAGGTAGAGCATTATTTACATGAGATAAATGCAAGTATAAGGTAGAGCATTATTTACAAGAGATAAATGCAAGTATAAGGTAGAGCATTATTTACAAGAGATAAATGCAAGTATAAGGTGGAGCATTATTTACATGAGATAAATGCAAGGATAAGGCAGAGCATTATATGCATGAGATAAATGCAAGTATAAGGTAGAGCATTATTTACATGAGATAAATGCAAGTATAAGGTAGAGCATTATTTACAAGAGATAAATGCAAGTATAAGGTAGAGCATTATTTACAAGAGATAAATGCAAGTATAAGGTGGAGCATTATTTACATGAGATAAATGCAAGTATAAGGTAGAGCATTATTTACATGAGATAAATGCAAGTATAAGGTAGAGCATTATTTACATGAGAACTTGAGTATTGATGTCTACTCTTCATTTTTCTGTTGTAAAGAAGTCCGGGAACCATATCACTAATAGATTATTTTCACGTTGGTCCTATTTATATTCATTTTTGTACTCGAATGTGATATTTTTATTGGTAATCTATGATTGAAGCCTAGAAAATAAACTGATCGAAACTCAAAAACTTGATGTATTTTGTTGTATTTTTCGACTTGAGAATTTGAAAGGAGAAAGAATATTCCTTTAACAGTTTCTATTTCCAAAATGGATTTCTCTTGTCAAAATGGACTGGAATGAAGCCTTCACATTACCATTATACTCCTTTTTGGGTATTTGATAAACTATGTAGCAGAATAGCTAACAAAATTTGTGTTGCTATTCTGCTACATAGTTTATTAAGTACCAAAAAGAAGTATGATGGTAATGTGAAGTCTTTTTTCCAGTCCATTTGACAATAGAAATCCATTTTGGGAATAGAAACTGTTCTTTTTAAATTTGAGCAAATTGTGTTAATTGCATTGTTTATTTGTACTTAGGAAAAAGTGGCAAAACTGATAGATAAAGGGGCACAAAAAGGCATGGAAAGGGGCCTAAAAGCATAATAGATAGAGGAGAAAAGAGTTGAGCAGCATTTGCTCATTGTTTGGCAATTTTCTTATCACCATGTAATAACAATTTTGCAACAATAAGAAAATCTTATTCTGACACAACCAGTGGCATAGCTAGACTTTGGGAAAAACCATGAAAATAATTGAATCCAAGCAGTGGCGCCGGCAAGGGGGGCACACCCCCCTCAATTTCCGAAATATTTTGACCTTTTAATGAGATTTGGAGGGGGGGGGGTCGTCTGTATCATTATAAAACTATATGCTGCTATATTAGATCATACTATATATTAATTGAAGTGCAAATTTGGTTCTTAAAAACTTTTTTTTGGAACAATTAAGAAATGCAAAATTTCACACGGGACCCCCCACTGCGGCTTTGACCCTTGACCCCGGCCCTACGGCCCCATGCCAAAAAGGTTTGTGCCCCCAATATCGAACCCCTGACGGCACCACTGAATCCAAGCTGCACGCCCCCGTTTACCCACCTGCACGCCCCCGTTTACCCACCTGCACGCCCCCGTTTCCCAAAATTTGGAGAGAAAAGTCCGATTTATTAGGTGAAAACTTCAGAAATTTTGAGGAAAAAGTGGAAATTGTGCATATTCACACCTAATTTATCAATTCTGTTTTCATAAGCCGGAGGGATATTGCCCTTTCCTCAAAATTGAGCTGCCCCATACCCTCGTAACCCTACGCCCATCCTTCCACACTCCCCTAGAAAACTTTTATGACTTTCTACAGCTTCAGTTTATAGGTGTCTTTTTTAAATTGTTTATGGTGCTTGTAACCAGGCCCCGGTGTGGCTGCACCAGCTTAGATAGGCCACTACCTTTCCCATTTCTGGAATGAAAATTATGGCCCTGGTCAGCTAAGCTACATCCATCTGAGTCATTAGGCTCATATGAACGGGGTTTATCCCCTGTTTCAAGCAGGGTCTGTGTACTCTTTATGGCCTATTTTCATGTCGAGGATGGACACTTCCTTTCTGTTTCTCTTGCTAATACATGTAATATCATGACTGGTCCTTCAATCGTACGTCTGACTCGCCAAAAGATAAACAAAAGGGACGTTCCGTTCCGTCCCTTGTTATCACGATGGGTCCCTTCAGTCATATGTCGGCCTTCTTTTCAGTCTCTTGTTATAATGATAGGCCCTTCAATGAAAGCTCAGATAGATGGGCATGCAATTTTTAAAAATGGGCCTGTCCTGGGGCACGTCATGTTAGCAAGAAACACAAGTCAGGCCCACCAATAAATATGATTTCATAGTTAATATTTAAAAGTTCTTGAACTTCCCTTGCAATACCCACCAAAATAGAAATTCTAAACTATTTCCCATTCTCAGACAAAAAAGTGCCATTTCCGAGTGTCTATGGAGGTTTCAAATGTCAAAAATTTCTCACCTCAGCTTCATCCATGGTGGGACTGGGTTGAATGACAACTCTTCTTGTGAGGTCCCATTCGAATGGCTGCAATGGGCCTGAATACCCTCTGAAACGTCACCGCCGAGAGGATCCTGGAGTAAAACTAAAAGTGCTGGCCCATATCGGAAAGTTCTGAGATGAAAAGGTCATCCCCTCTTTCTGTTCCAACTTGACACTTTTTGTAATTGTCAAGCATTAATACTTGAATCCCAGCGTACCTGAAAGGACCCTGGAACATGGCTGTACAGGACAATCTCATTCAATGTGGCGGTGACGACTTGAAAGCCAATTACGAATTTGTGAATAAACAGTCAATTTTGAGTAATGGTTTCACCACAGTTTTTGGCTGGGGAGGAAGAAGGGGGGGGGGCGGCTTTAATTTTCCGGCAAGTTTTTCGATTTTAGTGGTTTTTTGGCCAATTTTAGAGAGAAAAAAAATCCTCAATTTTGGGGAGCTTTTCTTAATTTCCGGGCAATTTTCTTTGATTTTCGGAAAATTTCCTTCCTTTCCGGATGATTTTCGGGAAATTTCTTTGAAAATCATGGTTCATTTCTGGGAAATTCCATTCATTTTAGGGGCTGGTTTTTCAATTTTGAGGAAATTTAGTGTATTTTTGGCCAGTTTTGGAAATTTCCAGGCAAATTCTTCCATTTTCTTTGATTTTCGGAACATTTTCTTTTATTTTCAGGCATTTTTTCGATTTTGGGGAATTTTCCGTTAATTATTAGGAAATCTAATTGAGTCAAATCACTTATTTAGAAAATACATTTTACCTTGCTGCCTGTCTATATAAGATTGGTGCCCAAGTATCATATTGTCAATATCATGCCGAGTCGGGAGGGCATGATCCAGATAGCTGAGTCTGGCATGATTCTGCCCGACTAAGATAAGATGGGTATCCGGCCGACAGTGGTGATGCCTTCCCCCCCCTTCCCCCACCTCCTCCTTCCCCGCCTTGCACGGCCATACCTTGGGAATTACGGCTTTGAAAATTACCATTCACATCTTAGCACTCAAATGATCAATAAACGTAGAAAATGGAATTAATTAAAGACAGTAACATAATTGCACGTAGGTTCTTCCCCCCCCCCCTCCCTTCTAACCACCCCCACTTTCCTCCACTCTAAAAATTCTTCGATTATCGGGCAAATTGCGAGGGAAAAAAGGGCCCAAAACCGACGGAAAGCAATTTTCTCAGAAATTGCACCTACAGGTCCAGAGTCAAGAAACATAAGTTGATGACACATTTCATGTTGTGAATTGTCTCATCTATGCATGTTATTCCTTCAATTTTTAAGCTAAATGCTACAAGAAAATAATATTTTAGGTCGTAGGCCAAATTTCTGAATGATGATCCGCACTTTTCCGATTTTCATGAATCTTGGAGACCTTATTTATGTTTCCAGATTTTTCCTGATGATGATTTTTTGAAACTTGCCTTGCCACTGAACATTTTGCAAATAAACTTCCAGAAGCCGCATCAGTGGTTGGTTGTTGGGCAGTTGGGTGTCTTTCTTCTCATGCATACATTGAGGCAGGCCTGTTAATCACTTCATTTGACCCACCACTTTTTCCAAAATTGTGGTGCTGGTGAGCCAATTGTCATATTTTATACGAGGGCCTGACGAGCAAATGAACAGTAAATGATAATGTTTATGGGCAATTTTAAAATGATTAGCAGGAGAAATTTTACTTTTAAAGGGTACTGTTATCTATTTTCATTTTTCTCATTAAATTGGAGATACTGTCTCTTACAGAACCACCCCTCTCTCAGTCCCCCTCAAACCCATTGGCGCCGCCTCTGCAATAGCTGGTTAGGGATTCACAGTCTGGCGACGCCATTTTTGACAGACTGACCCACCAGTCGGCCAGTAAAAAGCCCTGCAAAAGAAAGATGCATTTTTCGGCAAATCATAGGGCAGTTCCAGAAACAGTTGCTTATCAACACATGGAGGCATTGAAAATTGAATTTGTCAGCTTTAGCCGATTTTATCCAGCTATCTTTATGCACATGGACTTTTAAGGAAAAACACCACCGAAGAAAATGTGGTTCGTGATAAACAACTAATGATTTTTAGAAGTTTTAGCGTTTTTATACATATGGTAACGTTTGTAACAGGTGCACGGTCAGACGGTGTTTACCTTAGCGTGAGTCAGTGCTTATGATTCAGTGCATATCGCGTCAATGTTCACTGGTAAATTTCTCATCCACATACGATGGCCATCTCCTCTGCATTTCAATTTCTTGGTACTTTGATTATCATTTTTGGATTTTTCTGGGAATATCAAATATGTAAAGGATTCACCCAGCATGGTGAAGAGCAGGATGTCGATTTTATGACGCTAGAGCCAAGAATGAAGTTATTTGTTCATGATCCAGTTGCAGTAAGTCAGAATTTCGATCATATATTGCCGAATGAATGACTCGTATAGGCTGATAGATCAAATCTTCGGGTGGTTTAATGTCCATCTTGGGGTCGTATGCTTTGCGGGGGGCGCGTCCTCATACTTTTCAGGTTAGAGTTGAAGAAATACAAAGTGTTTTGAAAACTTATGTAACCCGCATTGCGAAGTAAAATTACGCCCTTGCTGTCACGATCCTCCACTGAATGTTTTTTTTTTTTTTTGAGGGGGGAGGGGGAGGAATAGTTAGTGCCTCACCCATAAAAAAAAAATCATGGATCCTCCACTGCCTGAAGATGAAGATGATGACCTAATAACTTGCAAAATACTGTCAAAAATGCGACTCCCAGTGATAAAAATCCTAGCACGCTAATCACTAACGCACTATAGTTAATAGTGTTTAGCTGCCACATAGGCCTATCATCTGATCATCAAAATGGCTTCAGGAAGCCCGGGAGCAGCCTTACATTTAAAGGAGACAAAGTCTGATACAATACTCATTTTATGTGAATTAAGATCTAAGCTAACTACCAAATAGCAAGTCATGTTTGAAGTCTACACCAGTAGACTGGCGCGTGCGGAGGCTGCCACTTTGTTTAATTCTGAATTGATGGCAGTATTTTCCCCAACAGCTATAGGGACATAAGGGACATCTTCAAATAAAGGATTTTAAATAGATATTCCTACCTGCCTACGATCAAATATGTTTGTATTTTAATGTATTGAATGATATATGACAAAAAAAAAACCCAAAAACAAAAAAAACCCAATAATCATCTTATTCCTGAGTTATTAAACAATTAAAAGAGATATAAAGTATGGCATAACCTTTATTTCATAATTGTGATAGAATTGAAAATAAGAAACAGTTTGGTAGCATGCCTATTAATGTAAACATAAATGTTCCTAAAAATAGGGACATTTTGCTACATGGAAGCCGCCATTTTGTGATATTTCGCATGCTCCTTTGTTATCCTAACGTTAAAGCCTTAGGCCTATGCAAAGCTACATATTTCAAATACCTCTGGGGAAAAATATGTTTGCTAGGGGAAACATAAAACTCATGAAAATGACTTCATTACTGTCATGGCTAAAACTTTTCCGCTCCCATTCAATATGTCCACCACGCCGTTTTTGAAATATTAGGAATTATAGACAATAGAGCTAGGCTTTTAGGCGGGAAAAAGCCATTTTGAAAATGCACATTTTTTTAACACAATGGTTTTTGATATTTCAAGTATATAATTTAGAAACTATAATATTCTATCGCAACATCTGAACACTATATGGCTGCATGACTTCAATATTCTCGTGTGTTATTAATGTTCCTATTAGTAGCCATGCTTTCGGACTGACAAATTTTCTAAGTTTCATAAATGTTATATCTCGCGACAGCCCGAAGAAATCTAACACTTTTTTTTTTTTTAATTATTGATTGAACTAGATAATGTTACAGCTATTTTGATTTGTTAACATGCATAAATTAATGTCATCAATTACCCAGTAGGATGTTGGAACAAGACAGTACTTCCTTGGTCTAACATTAAAATGTTGAGAAATAACATACATGTTATGCTTTTCAAAGAAAAACACTTTTTAACACTTTTCTAAAACTACACATTCGTCATATCAGACAGTAAGACAATGTCAATGGAACAACGGAATAGAATTCAACTGCGAAATAGAATTCAACTGTTCATTTCATCGATTAACTATAAACGGTGGTTTTGTTTATTTTACAGTCAGACAGTTCGAAGAAAAAACTATATATGAG
This sequence comes from Chiridota heheva, assembly GCA_020152595.1. Classification (NCBI taxonomy): domain Eukaryota; kingdom Metazoa; phylum Echinodermata; class Holothuroidea; order Apodida; family Chiridotidae; genus Chiridota; species Chiridota heheva. The sequence continues at coordinate 137,719 of JAIGNY010004016.1, read as the reverse complement.
TTATTTTATATTATATCCAGCTATCAGAGCTGTATTCAATAGTACATACACAGATTAACAGAAGAAAACCATGGATGCATATTTTAATTATCTAACGCGTCCACAACGTAAAAGAACAACTGTGGCCAGCTGTGTTTATTTATCTGTTAATACTTCAATGCGCATACATTTACTTACGTAGTTAAAAGACTGATTTTCACAATTTGGTGAAAAACTGTCGATAAATATACACTGACGATGCATAACTAAAACACTTGTACAAGATACATGCAGGGTCGTAAATCTTGGGGACAGGTGGACATGTCCCCCGCCCCACTTTTCCGTATAATTTAAAAGAATCAGTAGACATTGGGGAAAATTGCCCCCCCCCCCCCTACCCACACACACACACATTCGGGATGGGAATTACGGCCTGGATACATACACTGATGATTTATTGTGCACTCAAAATAGGCCTACACGATATAGGCCTAGTTAAGATATATACCAGATGCCAATCCCCCATACAAGTAAATGACACAAATTAGCTGCCTTCGTCAATAATTCTAACATTTTCTTTGTAGAGGTTTGGCTTCGAAATGTCTCAAACGCCGCGAGTTCCAGGAAGGAGAAGGGAGGGGGGAGGGGGGGGGGGGTACATTTATGTGAATAAGACGTGAATTGCTAGTGTTTTGTTTGAATAATTTTGTCGGGATTGTAAATATGTATTTAAGATACACTACACACATAGAGTATATACGCCTGTACATCAGTACATATACACTAGACGAGGTGTGCCCTGAGATAGCCTCAGGGTTGCCGTGTCTGCCACACGTTTACCGACAAATATTAAATGAAAATCGGGCCAATTCGCGCGAAAAACGGCCAAATCAGTTTCCAATGGACCGAATCATTGAAATACTACAAACGATATAAAAAACAAGATATATATATATATATATATATATATATATATATATATATATATATATATATATATATATATATATATATATATATATATATATATATATATATATATATATATATATATATATATATATATATATATATATATATAAATATATATATATATATATATATATATATATATATATATATATATATATATATATATATATATATATATATATATATATATATATATATATATATATATATATATATATATATATATATATATATATATATATATATATATATATATATATATATATATATATATATATATATATATATATATATATATATATATATATATATATATATATATATATATATATATATATATATATATATAAAATATATATATATATATATATATATATATACAAATATATATATATATATATATATATATATATATATATATATATATATATATATATATATATATATATATATATATATATATATATATATATATATATATATATATATATATATATCTATATATATATATATATATATATATATATATATATATATATATATATATATATATATATATATATATATATATATATATATATATATATATATATATATATATATATATATATATATATATATATATATATATATATATATATATATATATATTATATATATATATATATATATATATATATATATATATATATATATATATATATATATATATATATATATATATATATATATATATAGAGAGTCAAATTCAAACAAATATTACTTTACAGTATAAGGAGTGTAACGCTCTGATATCCAGATATCGCAAATGCGAAAAATAGATGTATGTGAGTATGTGAGTATCTTTTTTTGTAATGAGTGTACAGTGAAATTAAGGAAGCATAAGTTTAGTTTAGCACATATTCAAAACGGGCAAAATCGGCAAAAATTTGGTCGGTACTGAACACATTTTACCGGCCAAACATGTTTTAACGGCCAAATTTGCCATTTCTGGCCGGTAATAGGCCAATATCGCAATCCTGGATAGCCTATTATTCAGATACACTTGATGCGTATGTAGGTAAGCTGGACACAGTCTAGATATACAAATACATCGTGTAGATACACAAGTTTGGTTACACTATATAGATATATAATCTAGATACACTAGACAGCTAAATGTCTAGATACAGGATATACATCAAGTATGTTTACTCGTTACAGGTTGGGTTTGTGCGACACCTCGACTTACCGGACGGCAGGAAGCTTCGCATAATCACTCGAGCTAAGAACCCACCTATTTTTGGTAAGTCACCCCCGAGAGACTAGAGGTAATTTTTATCTCAGGCCTATAGGATTTTTCAAAATGTGTTTTCCTCATGTTAAGCACCTTTTTATGTGATGTAGAACTACATGAAGAAAGGGAAGGTGTGTATGGGAGAGGGGGGAGGGGGCTTTTGCCTTAGATGTGAGTAGGCACCCGTCACACCCCATTTTCTGACTACACAATTTTCTGTCTTGTATGAAATATTACAAATATCGTTGCTTTTACCTTTGCACTACCACTGTCTAATCCCTATGTTAAATGTGGATACTGCTCAAGTAGGGTAGTCACAACTAGTTCATATTCCATAGCACTTAGGCAGCTGTTAGTGAAAATCTTCAGCTACTGAAAATTTCCATTTACCAACTGCAAATCAACATACGAATGAAACCGAATATATCTGTTTATAGGCCTAACACACACTATCGAAAATTCCAGCTAAGGCCCTTAAAGGAGCGCTAGACCGAATAACGAGGGCGTATTTTTAGGTGGTCCCCAAAAATCAAAAGCATATCTAGCACGCAACGGTATAGCAATTTTCTGGTTGATATGAATATTCAAATCATCTTTGCCCTCACGTCGTTTGTGGGATATGGAGACATAAAGTTTATCAATCTGCTATGAAGTTTGCAAAAGAGAGCGCCCCAACGTTTCGGCCTAGTGCTCCTTTAAAACTGTAAAATGAACATTGCAATACTGATAATGACTTTAAATGACTAGTTCAAGTGGTCAAGCATGTCCATCTTATGTGACTTCAAAGGAAACAAAATGGTGGGTGAAGGAAGCGTTCAAAAATCTTATTTCGTTAAGAAGATATTCAATTTGAGTTAAAATCTCTGTCTTATCTGTGTAGAAATGACACTGGTGTGTAAGTCTGCTATGAAAAGTTGGTATCTTCATCCTTACATTCTTAACAATTGTTAATGCATTTTAAAGAAATTTTATTTAATATTTCACTTTTAAAATTATTTTTCCTTGAGCTTTCTTAGGGTTGTATCTTACCAATACCCTTCCTAGATTAAGTTTTACTACTTTTTTTGTTGACATATCCCATAGTTTTTAAGCCACAGAAATCGCAGGAGAAAATATGATAGAATAATTAAAGACTTTGAGGAATCTGAGGCTATGACATCACAACTAATCTGATTTCAGTCGTTTCTACACAATTGTTAACAAATTATAATCTTAGATATCTTCTTATCTCACTAAGATTTTTGAATGCTTTCCTCGTCAATTTGTTTGTTTCCTATAAGATGGACTTGCTTTACTCCTGAACTAATTCTTTAAAATTCCTTTGGATTCCAGTCACGTTTTTTTTGTATCTTTTTTTACACCATTATTTTTGTTCTTGTTTGCTTTCAGAAATTCCAGATTTCTTAGATTCAGCAGAATGTGATCACATAGTTCAATCTGCCAAACAAACTGGGTTGTACTCAAGTAATACTTACTTATCAGAAAATTTCGATCCGGACAGACTGAAAAAGACGGACCCATATTTCAACAAAGAAACAATGGAATTATACGACAAAGATGGAGATGGTAAATTAGACTATGTGGAGTTTCGAAATGTGTTGAAAGGAACAGAAATTCCCGAAGTGGAGGAGTGGTCACTAAAGAAAATCGAGAAGTTGCTAACGGATATGAAAATCGATAGTGATTCTAGTTCATTAGTAGATTATTATGAATTTGTAGGCGTGTCTTTAAAGCTTGATGAAATCAAAGCATGGACGGAGACACACCAAAATTTCAGCGATGGTGATTGGTCAGGAAGAACTAGAATAAGTAGGCAGACTCGATTACATTGGGAAACAAATGATACAATCTTGTTTAGAATTAACCAACGGTAATTGTTTATCCACTTTTTTCTGAAAACGTATATAAAGGCGATGGTCTGGTCAGATAGGAATATCTACCTACTGTGGTGTAGCGGTTATCATACCTGTCTACAGACCACGAGGCCCCGGGTTCAATCCTGGGGTGGGTAGACATGCCAGTGCACTACAACTAGTTATCAAAGGCCATGGACATTGCCTTGGTTGTCGATGTTATGTCTGTCCGTGCGTCGTACCTGTGTTCTCGTCTGGGTCGTATTAAGCGTTTCGTGATAGCATTTGTACTATCATAAGCGAATACGCAGGCGACGACCCCGTCATTGTAATTGTGTGTTCAACTCTCTTTCTCTCAGATAGGAAATGCTCGGAACCGCTCTTTCGAGAACCACCCTTTAGAAACACTTCATAAAACTAATGATAACAAGGAACATAACACGATTTTATCAGCTCATGTATAATTTGGCCCACGATATGCTGTGTGTGTTAGCTGCTTAAAGACTTAAGAGTCAGAGGCAGGGGCGGACTGAGGGTTAAAATTCCACCAGTCGAGGTACCCCAAACGGGGCCAAGACGGACTAAACAGGGGATAATCTGATCTCCCTGCACCACCCTGTTTGTAGGGTCAACCCTTCTCCCCACACCCCCTCCCCACCACAAAACAATTCTGAACTTTTACCGGTCCGTAAGTTATGGCGGAATCGTTTCATGCATTTTACATTCTTAGTTTTAATTTACAGCTTAAAAAATTCAAGATAATTTCGTCCAAAATTCAGTAAAATAGAAACATTTTACACCAAATTCTACAAAATGTATAGATCATAAACGATAATTTTTGAAATCGAAAAGATCTAGACTTATCATTAGCCAATTGTCTGATTGTATTGGTCATGAATCGGAATATATTTATTACCTAAAATAATGTGAAAAGCAAATAAGGGGTCCTTACAATTATTCAGGCGGCCGTCATTTTGTTGTTGTTGTTGCTGAGAATAAATGTATTTCGGTATAGATCAGTATGATTTAGGCCAAATGGCCCAATTTCACACCCAGACTTCAGTGAGTCCGTGGCAAGGGTCCCCGTTTTCGTTTTTTTTCTTTTCGGAATACAAATTAAAGGCGCTCCATTTAGGGTTGTTGAGCTTTGTCTTTAGAGGAAACTTTAGAATAGTATATATACAGTCTGTCAAGAAAAAGTTTTTCAATCTTTAAAAGAGCAGGTTTCTTCTATGAAAAAGACAATTGTCTTTTTTGAAAGGGCACTTTTTCTTCTGAAAAAGAGCATTTCCCCTCAGAAAAAAAGCACCTCTCCTCTCTGAAAAAAAGACACTTTTGAGAAAGGTGGGAGAGCACGTGCCCCCTGTGCCCCTGCATAGTTCCGCCTCCTATGAGTACAAAATATGAGTTACTTACACTTGGGAACTTGATAAATTCATTTTAGACGGTGGAGGGGGGGGGGGGGGGTACGTTAAGTGAGATATGTTCTTCAACCATCCTTACATTTATATTACATTCGTACTTCTCTCTCGTTTACAGGGTGGTTGATCTAACAAAATTGCATCCTGTTATCATACGGAGCAGCGAGGCAATGCAGGTGAGCTGCCTTTCATCTTGCTAAATACAATGACATCCAGAAGATTGCCTGAAGTGTGGAAGTAAAGGTGTTAAATCGATGGCGCCTCACGACATCACTCTGCCTTCCACTAAGTTTGGTATGGGCGCCGGACATATTTGATTCAATCTATAGCCCCTCCCTCCATGTGACAAAGCTGCACCTCCCCCCGACATCCAAAATTATGTCACCGCCACTACTGTTTGTATTCATTTTGTTTGCTTCAAAGGGCCAACTTTTACTTTTCTTGCATTAGATCCTTTCCTACAAACCAGGCGGTCATTACTTCGCTCATCATGACGCTCATCAGTATGACCCGTACCGGGGTTGCAGCCACACTTCGCAGTTTTATTCAAAAGTGAACTTTGTAAGAGATGCATGCAGGTAATCGTTTTCACAAGTTATAAAATCATTTTATAGATATATACGCCTGCACCACAGGGGTAACGGGGATCCCCTGCCCTTTACCAAATTGGGGGACGGTGGAAAGGGCACTCCATTAAAGGGAAAGAAGTGCCCTTCTAGAAAAATTTGAAAAGGCGTTAGTTTTGAATTGTTTCTTACCATGTTTACTAACTGACTAAAGTGACATCATAGAATTGAAAGTGCCCCATTCATGAGTTGTGCCCCTACCCTTCTCGCGTGCGCAAGTGCATGCGTCCCTGGATGGATTTCATTTAAATTCTCGTTATAATACGGGACTCGAGTTTTCATGCCAACTGTGGCGTCACCTCATTTTCTGTTTTACCCTTCCTCAATCGAATATTTTGCTCCTCACAAGTCGTCTGTTCCATACACATGAAAATGCATTCCGCATTTTGCGTGTTGCTCGTTAAGTAGCCTGAAATTCGTTTTGCGCGAATGTCTGCACTTGTGGTACGATAGGTTCACTGCATTACCTAGTCTGCAGGGACTGCGGAGCGATTTTTGAAGTGGGGGAGGGGGAGGCTGATTAGGTAAATGGCGAAAATAAAAAGCGTCATCGCATTCATATGCCTGTTAATCATATTGATAGGTATGGGCGGCGTAGAAGTGTAACCTTTCGGGAGGTGGGGGAGGGGGGGGAGGGGTAAATTAAATTCCATCACTGTTGTTGTTGCTAATCAGATCATTCTTAAATTTTGAGGAAATTTTCTTGCCTTTTTGGGCACTTTTATTAATATTTCGGTGAATTGTTTGTCAATTGAAGGAAAATTTTGGTAATTTTTGTACAGTTTAATTTGATTTTCGGGAAATTTCTGGCACTTTCCTCAGAATTCATCGACAATTTTTGGGAAATTTGGTTCATTTTTAGACAATATTTTTGTATTTTGAGCAAATATTTGTTAATTTGCGGGAAATTTGTAGACAAATTCGACCAAAATTTCAAATAATTATAGGGGCCTACCAAATTTTTCTTCCATTTGATCTTCATTTTCGGGAAATTTTCTTCAAGAACATTTTGTTGAATTTTGGCAATTTTCGGGAATTTTTTTATTTTCTAGATAATTTTCTTCGATTTTGAGGAAAAATTTAAAAAATTTGTCGTCAAATTTAACCAAACTTTTAAATGATTTCACAAAATTTGTATTAGATTTTACCACTTTACCGATTGCTTTAATTTTATTTGAATGATTTCCTAATTATCGGGCACTTTCCTTAACCTTTCGGTAAACTACTTGTCAATTTTAGGGAAATTGCGCTTAATTTTGGCAATTTTGGGGAATTTCGTTAATTTGTGGGCAATTTTTTTTAATTTTGAGGAAAAATGTGTAGATTTTTAGAAATTTTGTTGGCAAATTTGACCAGACTTTCAAACAATTTTACAAAATTTTGTATTCAATTTTATCAGTTTAACCAATTTCATGTTAATAATTTCCCAATTTTTACTTCCCAAACGGGAAAACCAGGAAGCTGAAATTCATCGGAAAATCCACCCGCCTTCCCATCAGGAATATCCACCAGCCACCTTATCGGGGAAAATCCACCCGTCACCCCATTGGGAAAATCCACCCGCCTCCCTATCGGGAAAATCCACCCACCTCTCTATGGGGTAAATCTTATCGCCGCCCCATCATGCAGTTCCTACCGCCCCTATCCGGCAAATCATACTGCCCCTCATCGGGAAATCCTACCGTCGCCCCATCGGGAAAAACTTACCGCATTCCCCCAATTACGACAATGCATGTTATCTTACAGATTTGCTACTGTGGTGTACTTCCTATCTGATGTCGAGGAAGGAGGTCAAACAGCGTTTCCTGTGGCGGACAACGGAACGTTCACCACTGAAGTTCGTCCTTTTTGATTTTGATATCAATTTTAAGAACATTTATTTATGCCAACCGTTCACCCCAAAAAAAATGTTGAGACTTTTGTTCCCCCGAGTGAGGGGGGTAGGTATGTGCCTCCCAGAATTTTACAATTGGACTGCAGTATGAGAGTTTTTTCGGTAACTGCAGTATGACAATTTATGATTTTGATACCTGCAGTATGAAAATATGCAATAATATTTTTTGTTGAGACCAGCAGTATTAGAGATTGGATTTTTGCAACATTATTGCTTTGAAATTTATTGACGGTGTGTGTGTGTGTGTGTGTGTGTGTGGGCGCGGAGGGGCGGGAGGGGGAGGGTGGAGCGGATTTTTCTTCTGTATCCTCCCCCGAAGTTCCCCTCTGCAGTGGCGTAGCTGTATTTTCCAGTGGCTTGGGTGGGTCAAACTTAATTTTTCCGGATCATGCACGAGCCACCAATCATCAAATTTTTCGAATAGTTTTCACCATCACCATCAGTTGCTTTCGAAAGATGAAAAGCAATATAATTTTCATTAAATTGCCGATTCAGATTTGAAATGGCTTATTGGTATTCTTATATTTTCTGGTGCAGGGCATTGATTGGTTGAAACGAGTCAAAAACTATGACGTCAATGACTTATCTGCTCGTTCTTGCAACAAAACCAACCTACAAGTTCAGCCGAAGAAGGGAAAAGCTCTCCTCTGGTACAACAACAATGTAAATGACCAAGGTATTGAGCGATCATGAATATTTATGAATATTTAAATGTTATATTCCGCAGATGACTTTATGTGTTGTCCTTGAGAACTTTTTTTTTAGGCGGGAAGGGGGTTATCCAGAAGAAGTCACTTTCTATGACGTCATTTGCGTCATGACATGGCGATAAATAATCGGGTACGCACGTAGCCAGCTTTACATATTTTTTTTTTTTTTTTTGGGTGGGGAAGTGAAATGATTAGGGGCATGCTATTTTCTCTTATTTTTTCTAAAATTAACTTTAGTTTGCTATGAGATGGAACCGAGGTGGTACCGTGCTACAGGGGCAGATTCAGAATTTTCCGATGATACTTTTTTACCATGAGATAAATCTTTGTCACGGTTTTCGTAACTTTTCTTCCATCTTCGGGAAATTTCATTCAATGTTTAGGAAATTTCTTTCAATGTTTAGGAAATTTACTTCATTCCCGTGCAATTTTCGGATAAGTTCCTTCATATTAGAGCTATTTTGCTTCGATTTTCGATCAATTTTGTTCAATTTTTGGGAAATTTCGTTCAATATTTGTTATGATTATATCTTTCAATGTTTGGGCAATTTATTTCATTTTCGTTCAATTTTTGGAAATTTGCTTCATTTGGCGGTTTGTTTTGATTTTCAGTAAATTTTCTTCAATTTTATGTAAGTCAGTTTCTTTAATTTTGGGTAATTTTGGGATATCTCTTTCTATTTTAAGGAAATTTCTTACATTCTCGTGTCACTTTTTGGACAAAAATATTATGATTCATTGCATGCTGCATAAAAAAGTTTCGATGTATGTATCACAACCGCTATAGACAACCATACATACTTACGAATGGCGCGCTTACTCGCCCCTTGAATGCACCTCTCCAGCCTATTACCCCGTTAGGTGAAAGGCACTAGCGTCCTCCCTTGTCTTCATGCCATTACACACCGAACTGCCAAATACGACGCAGCGAGCAATTTTTCAAACAAAATTCAATAAAAGGAAAGAAATATTTTGACCTCTTGTTTTCATAGACGGATCGTCATCGTATGGCTTTTCAGATGATAACTCAAAAGTAATGAATTTTCTGCTAATATTCTGCCCATTTTCTTATCATTACTTTCACAGGATGGGTTGGAGATCTAAATATATTTTCATTGCACGGTGGTTGTGACGTCATAAAGGGAGAAAAATGGCTAGCGAACAATTGGATAACAGTCGATCCCAATTACGAAATGTAAGTATAGGGTAGCTGTACCGTGAGGTGTGTTTTGACCAACAGGGTCGAGAAAGAATGCGTTTAAGCAAAACAAATGTCATCTGTAATCATTGTTGATATAGGTCAAAAGGAAAACAGAATAAAGACACCTTAGAGAAGTTGGAACCCCCTTCAACACACGCGCGCGTGCACACACACATGTCACAATCCTCCCCGTGCCATGACGCCGCTATTGAACTGAAGAATGGGTGACACTTAGAAAACTAGCATTGGAACATTTTGGTTTTATACATATTCGTCGTGTTTGTTTTAAAGGAAAGATATCGTGCCATAAATACACTCAGAAGTGAACGCTGCCATGCTTGGAACGTCACTTCCGGTTTTCAATTATCCCTATTGATCGCGAGATATCTACGATGTTATCGATCACACATCCAGACCGAAGATAGGGGTCTACATGTGTTATCGATAATGTTCGAGATTTCTCGCAATGAATAGGGAAAATTGAAAACCGGAAGTAACGTGGAATTTACTTCTGATTTTTTTTGTGGGACGATGCCTTTCCTTTAACACATTTCAAGATCCTGATATTAAGATCGCACGAGAGAATGCTTATCGACATATATGTTTGTATTTTACGATATTGCTTTGCCCCTTAATTGCCCTTATGGTGAGCCGTCGTTAATATTCTTAGTTAGTGTTCACCGTTAAGTATCATCAAAAAAAGTCATTTTGAATATTTCAAATATTCTTGTTTTTGACCAAATAGAATGATGTTGTTGTAAAGAAGGATGCGGTGTATCTAAATTGCTGTTTGCATATTGCTGTAAACTTATTTGACAAAGGGGCCTTTGCTTTCTCTCTCTCTCTCTCTGGACAATGTCTTTGCATTGCAGCTAGCATTCATCAGCATACCAAATTTAGCATTGAACATTCCTCAAAATTCGTTCAGCCATTATAAGAAAATTATAAGAGGCATTTTCGAAATTTCAAGACCGTTTCTCAACGCGATCCAGGGGTGCACGGCACCCCCATGGCACCCCACACACCTTCAGACCACATTTAAAATTCCCATTCTTATTGAAATTATTTTGGTATCTACATAAGTGTAGAGCTAGAGTGTGAGAAGAATAACGTCTTTGCAAGTTTTGCACAGAGTATCAAACCTCATACACAACATATCAAAAGTTAGTCAGAACTGATGTCCCCCCTCCCCCTCCCTTTCGGAAATTCCTGGATACGTGCCTGTTTCTACTCCAAAGTTGAAATTTTATCTAACAGGTTATTCAACTCATAGACGTCCATATACCTGTATACAGAGATGTACACTGTCATCATCATTCATTTAGATTACTTGAAAATACTTTTTCCAGAAACAATCGATACAAGTTCTTTTTATTTTCCAGACAAATGGAATTCATGAACGAATACATGAAGGAACTCACCGCAGGTAGAATCTTAACATCAACAAAGGAAGCGGGGCTAACAGAGGGCATCGAAGATAACAACAGGGGTGCCAACGCTCCCGCCCACGACGATTTATAAACTGGCGGTGGATGCGCGTCTTCTCATTTATGTGAAATACTATAGGACGAATTTATTTGTCCAGTATGCTCGTCTTATATGAAAGATGATACAAAAAAAAAAAAAACCGGTGCAAAAAGTAAACAAATATCACATTGACCCCCAATCAATCAGAGCCTTTTATCATATTAAAGGCGGGGATCCAACCATGTTGCCCCTTTAGTTGAGCAACACTGCCCCAGCCTGGTTCTCCAAAGTTAATATAAATATCCTTTTTATCTGTACATAGTCAAACTATTTTTGAATGCAAATAATTTTCTTAACTAGCAATCCCGCAACTGGTCCCCTTTTTAGATCTTTAAAAAACAAAAAAACATTTACGACAAAAGTAGGGTGCTGCAGTCCCTTAACCCCCACCTTTGTGACTGGGGGCTGAAGCTCCAGCCCCCGTTTCCTTCGCCTATGATATTTTCACATCATATGTCCAAACTACTACCAGGCTCCTATCAACATCAAATCACGGAGGTGATATACCTTTCCCTGATCGACTAAACAGCTAAAGCAGGCTTGATTTTTATTTGAAAATAAAGAAAATTGCATGGAATCCAGCCAACAATATTTGTTGACCTCAGAGATGTGTCTGTGATTCAAGAAGAGTGAATTTTCAATAAATCATATACATAGTTTAGATATCCAGGAGTCCTTTCGTTTCTTTTTGCTGTATTGCATGCTAGTAAGTAAGATTGGTTATGTCTGGCAATCTAGATTCTTGCTACTCATCCTTCACTATTGTGTTATTTGTTATCATTATTTTAATAACTGACGTTATGATTTACCATAAAATCTTATCCCTTAAGAATAATGTATGCAAGCAATAACGTATAACCCATCCATTAATAAGGGCGTTTTTGCAGAGCAACAAAGTCTGTGAATTGTAAGCTTGGAACTCTACCAGTATACAAAGCACCAAAGAGGCCAGGGCTAGGGCTTGTCAGTTTATAAAAATGGTCTGCATGGATCCACATCGTAAGTTTTGCCCTGGACCCCATTTCAAAGATGCCTCTAAGATGAAAATAAAAGTAGGCAGGTTCTTCTCAATTCAGTATGCAAAAGTCCAGCTTATAGTTCATCAGCCAGGGCCCACGTAGGCAAATCGGTACAAACAGACAAAAAAGACTACCAGACGAAACATTACTTTTATAGATGAAACAAATTAACGAATTATCAAAGTGGACATCGATATCGTGTAGCTTTCTTGTAGTAATTTGATTATTTCCAAGATGGCCGCCACAATAATTACGACAGAAAACAAATACTCTATAGGTAAAAAGTTTATGAAAATATCGCCTTTACGAGGTAAATTGGACCTTCTCATGTAAATTTTCTAATGCACAGACAACTTTAACATCAGGAGTTTTCTTGACTAACCTAACCCAGAAACGTAATTGAAATCCAAGATGGCTGCCAAAATGTTTACCAAAATGGCGGCCATTTTGTTAATTTCTTTCAAAAACGTATAACATACTAATTTTTTTCATTTGATCGAACTGAGCCATTTATTTGTGAAGAACTACATTTATTAACTTAAGAACATTGAAATGTATCAAACTTGAATATCAAACTGCTTGAAATAGCATGGGGACTTGCTATAAGGCAGGTTTTATATGGGTGATGGTAGTCATCTACGTCTTGTTGGTGTTTTTATATCTGTCCAAGCTGCCAAAGGATTAGTTTAGTTAAAAAGCATGGGAAGAGCAAGTTATATACAGCAGTTCATGAGACAAGGTTCAAATTTTGGCAAATTTCTACCAAGAAGACAATATTCGACATGCTTTCTGGATATCGATATCGAGTAACAGTAATTTGTTGTTTTCAAGATGTATTTGTGCAGAACTATAATTATCAAGCTGCCGAAGTATTATATACAGTAGTTTATGAGACAGGGCTCAAATTTTGGCAAATTTGTACCAAGAAGACAATATTCCACAAAAATGCTTTCTGGACATCAATTTCAAGTTACTGTAGCTTTTTTGTAGTAATTTGATGTTTTCAAGATGGATTTGTACAGAGCTGTCTTCATCAACCTAAGAAGATTAAAAATACACAACAAAAACATTGAAGTACCTAATATAACATAGTTTAATTGCTATAAGGCCTGTTTTCTATCAGCAAAGATCACAACCACCTCCATTTTGCTAACCTTTTTTTGTATCACCCCAAATGATAAGTTTAGACATAAGACCTAGGAAAGAGCAATAAATACACAAAACAAGATGATCATGATGCTGGTACGAATCAACATAACAGGTCAAAATGTAGATCCGATCATGCGACACGTCCAGATGTCCAACATCAGCTACGCTCCCGCGTGTAAAACTGTGTTCACCAAGATCATAGTTCTGCTCGGGCCCGGACGGATGGAAATGGTGTTGCCTGGTCGGATATATACGAACCCGGCGAAAGCCTAAAACTGCCCCCAGGTAAGTGGAGGTCTGAGTAGGCTAGGTCTGACTGAAGTCTGTTGGCGCATCTAGCGGAGGGTACTGTCCTCTGGTCGTCCGCCACTACCAGCCAGTCGTCTAAGTACATACACATTCTGACGCCACTTCAGCAAAAGAAAACGTGAAGGTGATAGCCACGCGCGAAGATTCTACTGCCCTTTTGGCGAGCAGTGCCCAGATTTCTTGTTGGAGAAGCTCTTCAAGCGCAGGATCTTAAGGTGTGGAAGTCGGACGTTCGACGCCCCCACAAGTTGGTGTTGGGGGAGATGAAGTCCAGACGATAATCCACTCGAATTGTCTGGAGTCCGACGGGATTCTTCTCCACACCCCTACAAACTTCCCAGGCGCCCGAAAAGGGGGTGCCGGGGGTTTCAAACCCGTTTCCTTTCTTCACAAACTGCGGGAACTGTCCAAGCCATGGGGCTGGAAGGTTCGTTGCCTTCAAGTTAGCAGGAATGTATTGACCTCACCTGGCTACTGTTGCTGATGTGAGCAAGTTGCAAGTGTCGGGGAGGACGAGAGGCGACCGCAGGGGGTACTCTGCTGTCCTCGACGTCTCTGGGGTGGTCACATGTGATGAGGGACAGACATGTCTATTCCATTTTCCACAGATATGGAGACAAATACGTCGAACATCAAGCGGTAGGACGTCGTTTGCAGCGTCTGCCCCCCCGCCCCATTCAGTTGTTGAAAGAAGTGGCAATGGTTGAATAGCGCTCGCCGCCCTTCTGCGAGAAATTAAGCTGTTGGTCCAGATGGTAGGACAGTCACACCCTGCCTGGTTCTCTGAACACTATTCTAGAAGAGAAGCAAGTTCCTGACCGCCGATTCGTCTGGCCTGCTGGCTGCAAGATAACTTATTAGGTGGCTAATTAGGTCCAGCGCTTTGAGGCCATTGCAAAGGGCGATATTTTAATCGATGTTTAAAAATGTCGCAACACCCATCAGTGGTCTACGCCAATTGTTTGCCCATGCTGCGGATGGAACCACATCATCAAATCATGCATGCAACATAAACACAAGGACGTCTGCGTTCACCTCAAATCAAACCATCAAGTATACATTAGTCTCACCTCAACGATACTCCCATGACATCACCGTTTCTCTTGCTTCACAGCAAATGAAACTAGCTCCTCTCGCCTTCTCAAACTCAAATTCACCCTCAAGTTCAAAGTTCGAGTCCAATCTCAAGTCACGTATATCCAGGCTCCCCGCGCTATCCCACCTGTTATTTCTTCTCATCATCTCCAAGAAAGCAAAGGCCTACTCATATCGTTAATTTCCACACCAACCAAATGCTTTAGCGGCAAGCGCGAAGCCTAAAGGGTGTGGGTCCAGGAGCCCACTTAATAGCCCCTTGACTTGAGGGGCGCAGAGAGCAAAACTCACCGAAGTTCTGCAATTTTAAGCATTCCCGGGGTTAAAATCAGGCTTAAGGATGCAGTCAACTTGCTTCAATCAGATTGCATATATGTCTTGATCTTTTGATGTGGTGTTACCCAAACAATACATTAAAGAGGGAGGCTCGTCTCAGTAAAATACGGTAAAAATGGGGGATACTATATTTTGACGTCACTTCCGGTTGTGGAGGCAAGATCCGATCCTCTGTCGGTTTGTGCCACACAGTACAGCCAGACACTAGCATGTGCGTTGTGTGTGCATAATTACATACACAGCGCATTACGTTACTGTGACGAGAAACTTATTTGTTTTTTTCAATGCTTTTTTTGTCTGTTTGTCAGAAAGCGAAAGTGAAATTTTAGTATTATAATACTACAATGATAGTCACCAAATGAAAATTACTGAGAAAAAAAAAGAAGAAGATGAAAGCAAAAGTCAAAATAAACGATTCTACCTGGGCTCGATCTCACGACATGATTTGAAAAAATACGTTACTTGCGATCGCCGTAAACATCTAAGCTATCTCATGTTAAGACCCTCAGAAGTTTTAAATAATTAAGTACCTTGCAATACGAGACGACGATTCGCGCAGCAAAATTTTAAGCAATCAAAAAGTTGAAAGGAATTCTAAATATTGTGCACATATGACGATTTCGCCTCTTTAAATGTTTAGAATATTTTGGGGACGGGGTAGGAGATAAACATAACTTAAGCCCCCACTTTTTAATTGAGGGCGTTAAGATTAAAGACTTAAGGTAATCGCTTGCCGCTAAAGCATTTGGTTGGTGTGGAATTGACGATATGAGTGGGCCTTTGCTTTCTTGGAGATTAGCAGAAGAAATAGTTGAGCGTGCTGTTGTTGAACAAATGATTAAGCATAGTCAGCAGCATGACTTATTACCTTCCTGTCAATCAGGGTTTCGCCCATTCCATAGCACAGAAACTGCTTTAGCTAAAATTCAGTCAGACATACTGCTGCAACGTAGACAAATACAAATGTGTCATTCTAGTACTCCTTGACTTAAGTGCGGCATTTGACACAATTGATCATGGTATGCTTCTCAAAACCTTAAATAAGCGTTTTGGCATTGATGGAACCGTTTTAGATAGGTATGAATCCTATTTAGTTCAAAGGAAACAAAAAAACCTTATCAGCAATGCTGAATCAAGGGCATTTGATGTAGAATTTGGTGTGCCTCAGGGCTCTTGTTGTGGACCCCCTCTTATTCACATGGTATGCATCTTCAATTTTTGATGCTTTGATAGCCGTTTCTCCCAAAATTCATGGTTATGCTGATGACCACAGCTTATACATGTCGTTTAATGCTAATGATCTATCAAATGTGATCTCAGTCATAGCTGAAATTGAAGGTTGTTTAAAAATAGTGAAAGATTGGATGATTTACAACAAAAGTGAAAATGAATGATTCCAAAAGTGAAGTCATTATTTTTGGATCCAATTACCAACTAACAAAATTAAATATTGGCAGTATTGCTATTGGTAACGACAGTGTGAAATTATCTTCCACTGTCAAATATTTTGGCGCTTGGTTAGATCAAGGTATAACAATGGCTGACCATGTCAATCACAAATGCAAAACTGCATTTTACCATTTATTTAACATTAGAAGGTGCATGAAGTTTCTGAACAGAAGCTCTGCAATATCACTTGTAAATGTACTTGTGCATAACTGCATAGATTAATGCAATATCCTCCTTGCAGGGGTGCCAGGTGTTACAGTGAAAAAGTTGCAGCGTGTTCAGAATCACTGGCGTATCCAGAGGGCCACGGGGCCATGCCCCAATCCCATATTTACAAAAATTAAATTACACCTATATGCCTATGTATCGTACAGATGCGCATACATAAAATGCGAATTTCCCTGCATTCCCTGTAATGTAAATTCGTTGTATCCCTGTAAAACAAAACAAAAAATAATTCAAGTTTTTAAATGAAATTTTGACGCAATTTTTAATTTGTCAAGAGCCGTGAACCTGCCAAGCCTGTTCTTACGCGATGACGATGGAAGATGGCGCCATTCTGCTACTGCTTTGCGATAACAAAGTTCTCTAAGTGCCCCATTATTTTGCTCAAAACTGTCCACAAATAGAAATCAATTTGTCTAAACTCTGAAGGCGGTAATTAGGTTCGGTTGAACTTGAATTTTGAAATTGTCACTTTTCGCATATGGTTTTTCAAAAAGGAAAAGGGAAAACACGGATGAAGGTAATGTATGCCCAGTCCAGTAAATATATTAATACTATGTATACATAAGTGACCATTTGTTGTTCTTCTATCGTCTTTAATATAGGCTTAGTTCCACGAGTTTTATAAAGCTATTTGTTATCGTCGGTGTGGGTGAGGCAAACACACATTTTTTATATGTTCACAGTCCAAAAAAATTGGATGGCGGGAACAGAAAATGACGGAAATTTTAGGGTTACTTCGTTTTCGACTTCGTAGTGGGGATTTACTTTTGAAGGACCACATAAAAACTTCCCATGCTAATGCAACCTACCTATCATCCTTGATTCAAAATGAGCCTATTTGCGTTGCTGGTGACATGATTAGGGAAAGTGTTGTTGCTAACATCAAAAAAAGCACAGTTCTGGTCTATCATAGCTGATGAAACATTGGATCGCCAAAAAAGGGAACAACTGGCAATCGTTATAAGATATGTTTCACCTAGCGATTCTGGAGTTTGGAGATTGCATGAGGACACGGTAATGGGACTTGATTTCTGACATCAAATCTAATAATCCTGGTGAAATTGAGCATAATGAAACCAAGTTGAGTGGCAAAGCTATTGGAGAAACGTTGCTAAGAAAGATTTGTGAGCTCGGTTTGAATCTGTCTCTTTGTGTGGGACAAGGCTATGACGGGGCAGAAGCCATGGCCAGTGAACGGGTTGTTGCTTCAGCAACAATAAAAAAGGCAGCTCCATTGGCCTTTTATTTTCATTGCGCCATGTACTGCCTAAATTTGAGTGCTTCCGCAATGTTGTGCGAGAAATTTCATCGACTTTTCGAGCAAGTGCAAAAAAAACGGATCTGTAGAAGAGCCTTATAGAAAGTGACTCTGGTATTTCCATGACCAAGAAGCACCTGATTACGTTGTGCGAAACACGTTCTGTGGAACGACACACAGCAGTTGTAACATTTATGCAACTTTTGAAATATACACTAGATGCCTTATCGAAAATCAAAAGCTGGGCATCACCTTGCTACAGAAACAAAGCAGAAAGCCTTGAAAAATTGGTGTGCAACTCAGAATTTGCAGTTGCTTTAGTCATTTTGGAGAAACTGTCAGGATTGATGCTACCAGTTTCCTGAGTCTTACAAACAGTGGGGGGAGATTTATCCCAAGCGTTAGCCTCAGTAAACCGTCTCCAGTCTGTTCTTAAAGAATTGAGAACTGAAGGGGAGTTCCATGACCTGTATCAAAAGGCAGAATCAGTCGCACAAGATGTGATAGAGGTGGAACTGCGAAAACCACGCATTGCAGCTAGAAGCTCATACCGACCAAATGCTCAAACATCGGACAACACCACCGAAGGCTATTACAGAGTCAACTTTTTTTTATCCAGCCATAGACTCCATTATTGGAGACCTCAAGCACAGATTTGGACCACATCAACAACACCTTTTTTTTTATCCAGCCATAGACTCCATTATTGGAGACCTCAAGCACAGATTTGGACCACAACAACAACAGATTATGAAACTTAACTACTTTGTACCAAGTTGTATGGAATTCGCCAAACAAGCTGACGGTGAGAGGCAGTGGAATGATTTAACTCCTGCTATTGAGGTGTATGCAAGTTTGATCAGAGATCCTTTCATGATTGTTAAGGGCGAATACATGTTATGGAGGAAGAAATGGGAAAATGTGCCTGTCAAGTCCCGACCATCTTCATCCATCTGTGCCCTGGATCATTGCTCTGAAATGTTTCCTAACATATCACTGTTGCTCCAGTTGCTGGCAACTTTGCCAGTGACATCTGCACAGGCCGAGAGAGTCTTTTCAAAAATGAAAAGAACCCTTACAGCTATTCGGTCAATAATGACGGAAGCCCGACTGGAGGCACTTATTCTATTACAAATTCCTAGGGCCCATTGCCCAGACGTGGAATCAGTCATCGACAGATTTGCCATAATATCAGCGCGGCGGTTGAATCTAAAATTATGATTTGGTAAGTTTGATTGTCAAATCTTACTTTCAACCTTTCGACTCCAAGTAACAAGTAAGTACAATGCCACCTCACTCAACCCCTCATTTTTCAATATTCTGGAGTCAAAAATATTGGCCAGGTGTGCAAGTGTGATCAATGATCTTCTGTTTCCTTTACAAATATCTTCTTTTGACATGTACCACCCCCTTCCCCATAAAAACTCGGGAGGCATCAACCCAAACTGCCCCTATATCGCTACGCAATAGAGTTTGAATAAATTGTACTTCGGCAAGTATGTGACGGGGGCAGGTGGCACAGTTCCCCCAATCTTTTTGGCAACCAAGAATTCGGGCAAAATTTACAGCAAAATTCTGGCAAAATTGTGAACAATAAAAAAAAAACAGCCTCAAATTTGCAAGTTTTTGGCATGGGAAGTGCCATTTCCGGCAATCTATAAGCAGCATTTATTGGAAAAATTTCTCTGAACGCTACGCGCCAACCCCTGGTGGCGCTCCGCTTAGATACTGTCACGGGTCAAAATTCATACCAATGAGTGGCCCCCCCAAACAAAAAACCTGCATACGCCAATGTTCAGAATTATGCTGCAAGGCTCGTCACAAGAAGCAACCGTTTCACTCCATCACTTTATTTACTGCAAAATCTTCATTGGCTACCTGTCTCATATAGAATAAGATCTAAAATTGTAATACTCATTTTTAAATCTCTTCATAACATGGCCCCGTTATATCTGACCGAAATGTTGCATTATAAACAAACTAGTTACCACCTTCGCTCTCAAACCACCTCATCATTTATGTTCCAAAAAGTAAACTTACATATGGCGATCGCTCTCTGCAAATATTTAGCCCAAAACTTTGGAATGACTTACCTCTTCTAATCAAATCTGCTCAATCCCTTAAACAATTCCACACCTTGCTTAAGACTCACTTATTTAATTGTGCTTTCAAGTCCTCTTCAGAATTTGTTGGTTCTTTGTTTTCTTTATATTTCATGCTTATCTTATTTGTATTTGTATTTGTGTTTATTTTCTTTATATGCATATTTTGTAAGGCGCATTAGAATAAGTTATTTAGATAATGCGCCATATAAGTGTGATAAATTTAAACTTAAACTTATTTCAACTTCAAGTCATGCCTGCGCCTTACAGACTCTACTTGTTTACTGTCTGTTTGATAGACAGAATGATTTTTTGTCGTGTTCGACCGATCGGCTGCCGTACTCCTTGCCCATCTTTCATCTGTCAGTATCGTCTGTACACTGTATAAGTGCGATACCAAAGTTGCTACTGTGCACAAGTAACGAGTGAATAACAGCAAAAATTGATGAAAAAATAAACTGCCTTTGAAAATGAAATAAAATTTCCCGAAAATGGAACAAAATGTTCTGAAATTCTAAGAAAATTTCTCGAAAATGAAGGAAATATCCTGAAAAGTGAGGAAAAGTTCCCAAAAATTGAAGGGTATTTTCTGAAAATTTGAGATTTTCCGATTTGGAACAACTTGTACGTTAACTGGTTACTATAAACTTAATTTACCTTATTACCCCCTTCCTTCCTCTGTCCTCCCACACAAACACACACCGTATGAGAGAGGATTATTCATATGTTCCTGGGAAGGGGTCCTGGGAGATACAGATCATTCATTTTAATAATACAATGACAAGCATTGGATAAAACTCCAAGTACCCATTGAAAGGAATTTTTCAGTCCCTTCAAATTATGCTAAAGAACATTATTCACTTTTCATTTTGTTATCAGGCCATTATATCAAAAATGCAATTTTAATTTTGTATATGTACTAATGGGCTAAATGACCCACCAGCATATCTAATAAAATGCTTGTAATGGAATAATACCAGAGGCAGCGGAATATGTTGAAACTGGGAACACATCATTTTTATGGGAACCATCAACTTATTTTGAAAGAATATGCATGCGTCAGTACGGCATAGCTGAAAGTGCGATTCCTCATCCGCCACCTCAACTTACTTGCTGATTACCTAAACTATTTTTTTTTTTTGTTTTAATTTGCTGCACCACGAAAATTTAAGAACAATATGCAGAAGAAAAAAAATGAACGTGCGTGGGAATTTTCAACCTCTAGCCCCAAATAAAGGAAATTTGGAAAATAATAAATAACATTCTTGGCAGCCTCTTTGGTTTACCAAGGCATATAACGTCACAACAGACCAAGACGAATTAAAATCTTACATTATCTGTCTTTTACCCGAATGTTGTCACATTATCCAATATTTATCCAAATCATCATTTAACATCACCCGATCTTCCTCCGAATCATGATGTAATATTGTGCAATTTTTGTGACCGTTTGCCCGATGTTTGATTTAATTGGTTTACCAAGATTGAGTATTTACGCCCTATTTACGTCAACTGGTCAAGAAGCCCACGGCCGTTTTATTATCAAGTCTGGAGCATTGGTAGAAGACCCACCATGAATCGAACCCGGGACGCTAGATTAGAAATAAGAAGCTTTACCGCACTGCCATGGAGGTCTCTGTTTGTATGCACAAAGCTATAAAGGGGCCTATCTGCCTACTGCAGTATTGTATTGCCCTGCAGTCTGGGCAGCTGCATGGGACCGTGCTACAAATCAAAGATAACTCACTATTGAATAGCGCGCACTATCTGGTAAAAGCATATGCCATTGGAAAGTGTCTAATTACAGATTATAAAATTGCAGGGAGTAATGGGTATAACAGGCAGTAAGGAAGCTTAATTATCATAAGCAATTAGGTACACCCATAAGGCACTAACATTTCTTTATCAGACATTAAGAGTGAAAATTAGGAAATAACTGCATGTGCGCAAAACGCGAGAAATATCACGATTTTTTTCTTGTACTTTAAATTGAGATGTTTGTATTACTTTTAAAGTTTCTTCAACAAACAGAATGTCGGGTAATAAGGCAGTTATAGACTAGAGGCAGTCTTTCAATATTTGAAAGGGTACTTTTTCAAGTTTGCAAAAAAAAAAAAAAATAAATAAATAGGTGGTGCAGGCAAGTCCCTGGGTTCCACTGCCTTTGGATGCTAGTGCTATTTTGTCTTTGGAAAATCATTTGTTGGTTATCGTTCCGGATCCTTGTCCCCTTATCAAAATCTTAGTACTGTTTCCTTCTACTGTCTACATAGGATTTTCATTATTGAAACACATAATATCCCACTTAGCTGATAAGTAATTTAATTCATTTTGAACAGCGATGCAACCATGAATACCGCAACGTTAAAAAAAAAAAAAAAAAAAAAAACTATAAAACAAAACTAGACAATTAGACAACATGGTTGACCACGGTACGCATGTAGCAATACAAGCATTAAGCTCAGTGAATTCACAGTGAAATCACTAAGCCCAGTTAACCTCCGGTCCGAAGTTTAATGTACAGTATGCAGTTGTATGGTGGGTCACCGGGCCGGAAAACAAGTTTTCTTTATTCTTTTATTTGCAATGACGAACAGCAAATACGGAATCAGTTTTCATTAAAGGTCTGCAAATTATTATCCCCAGTTCCCTCCCAAGCTCACGACGGCACTCGGGGAATTGTCATCTCCCACCACCCTTCCCCCTCTCTCACACACCTAAGTTACGCCACTGGGGCTTCAAGCCTCCATATCATACTTCATATACCATTTATTTCTACAAAGATAAGACGGTTTTTGAATGCCCTTTTCTATTAAAGTCCTTTCAAATCAGGAGTTCCTGATTGAATATCCCGCTAACTTTTGTCGAATAATATTCGAATCCGGTTTGATAACTTCATATGTTGCAAATGCTAACTTCAAATAGGTGGCATGGTAAGGTACTGAAAAAAAATAAGTTTCCGTAGCCTAGGCCTATGCAGAGAGGAGTGACGGAATGGCAGAGCCAAGCTCACTCAAAACATTGTTGACAAATGAAAAATTTGATCCTGATCAATGTAAGAAGCCCATTTCGTGTAAATGTGTACAACTTAAACAAATAATGATTTGATAACGTTTTCGGAGTTCGGCCTCCCAAGTCCCAGGCCAATGCCATGGTCTAACGTTACTCGTTGGCCTAGGGCCTAACGTTAGTCCTTATGGGCCTACAGTAGCCTAACGTTAAGCTCTACGCTAACGCATCTGTTTGTTTAGGAACTAAGGTTAGGAGTTGGTCAAAGTTAGTCTAACGTTAGGCCTAGACTACCTTAGGCTTAAGTGTACTGTAACTTAAGTTGTTATGTTAGTGTATGTAAGTTAAAGGCGTTAAGTTCTAACTTAAAAAGAAAGTTAGATAGGCCTAGGCCTACCGCGTATAATTGCAGCTTACCTAGGCAGACCACAGGTGTTCCTAACGTTATGGCAACCTATATGCTTACTAGTAGGTTTATAAAAAAAGGTTAAACTCTTTCTAACGCGACTTTCTAACCGTATATGAAAATTCCTTTTTTTAGACCACTCGTGAATCTTAATTACACATTTTATGCTACTCACATTTGCTGGAGACTCCCTTCTTCGTGTATAATTTAGAGCCATGGTATTTGTAATTGAAGTGCTGCTTCTTCATGACGTCATCGCAATGTTTCTTTAGTTTGCAGCAATTTGTTGGGCGGACAGATTGTCTTGAAGGTAATTTGGTAGAAAATTCATCGTTTGTACATCTAATCAGAAAAATACTAACAAATAGCATGGCTTATACACGAAGAGGGGAGTCTCTAGCAAATGTGAGTAGAGTAAAAAAGTTTAGGCCTAATTAAGATTTGCGAGTGGTTAAAAAAAAGGAATTTTCATATACGGTTTGAAAGTCGCATTAGAAAGAGTCCTACCTTTCTTTATTTATATACTAGTAAGCATATAGGTTGCTATAACGTTAGGAACACCTGTGAGGCAGGCAAGGTGGGTCACCCTTCTACCGCGACTTCTGAGCCATATATGAAAATTCCTTTTTTTGACCACTTGCGAATCTTAATTAGGCCTACATTTATTTACTCAACTTGGTCATATTTGCCGAAGACTCAGTCCCACACCAACGCCTGCCTGTTGTTATGTTAATCCAAACTTTCCGTTATGGCATTGATGGAAATCTACTGGCCTGGTTTGCATCTTTCCTCAGCAACTGCTTCTAGCGTGTTGTCTGTGATGGCGAAATCTCAAATCCTAAACAAGTTTTATCTGATGTAGGCTTACCACAACTTTACAACGTAGGTCCTTTACTCTTCCTTTTATATGTCAATGCCATCCCTTAGTGATAAACAGCATGGGTAGACTGTTTGCTGATGATTGTCTTGTGATAGAACAGCTGAAAAACCCTCTGGCCAACATATCCTCCAAGATGATCTAAATAAACTTGAACACTGGCAAAATTAATAGCAAATGAATTTCAACCCCTCTAAATGCTACAGACTACATTTTTCAATATCATCCAGCAAATGCTATAAATCACCAGTTTATACCTTGTGCAACCAGCTGCTAAACATATCAACTCCTACCCATATGAAGGTGTTGAAATAGATAATAAACCTAGATGGGATAAACATATGCACAACATCACCAACAAAGCAAACTGTACTTAGCCTACTAAGATGTAACCTCTCAAACTGTCCCACTGATGTTGAAACCACTGCATATAAAGCTCTAGTTAGGCCAGTACTTGAGTATGCATCAGCAGTCTGGGACCCCCATCACCAGCCTGATGTAGATAAACTTGAATCAATTCAATGGAGAGCAGCCAGGTTCTGTATGGCAGACTCTATAGTGTCACTAGCATGCTTCATAAATTAGATTGGCCTCTGCTAAAAACAAGAAGAAAGAACACCTGTCTATAAATGCTATATAAAATCAATAACAATCTTGTTGCCATTGATATTGATAACCTAATCCCAAACGCAAGAACTAATACAAGAAATAACCATGATCTGAATTTCCATGTTTCTTATGCTAAAAAGTATGTTTATAAATACTCATTCGTTCCTCAAACACTAAAAGATTGGATTGCTTTACCATCAGACATTGTACATGCACCAAGTGTACACTGTTTCAAAGCTAAACTTGCTAAACTTACTTTTGCTATGCTCGGTTGGCGTTCATGTCCTCTACTAAGGATTTTTGCCGACTTAACCTATTCAGATTCAGACTCCCTTCTTCGTTTTAAACAACAGTAGGCCTATTTTTTTGTTTTTTTCCAATAAGATGTAATGTTAGTCTTACGCTATGTTAGCCTAGCCTACAAACAATGAATTTTTTACCCCATTAAACGTCCAATGCCCGACAATTTGCTACAAACCAAAGAAATGTCCACGATGACATGAAGAAGCACATCAGTACTATTACTTTGCCAAGAACGAACTGGGTATGTATCATTACCAGATGGAGATTCATGTGTTGTATAAGGGGCCTGGGAAACATTGGTTTCATAAAATTCAGACATTCAATTCAGATGTAAGAGGAATCACATGTACAAAAAAATAAAAGACATAGCGTGCATTCAAGGATTATTATATGTGCTTCTTTTTTCAAGGAGTTTCCAAAAAAAAAATGTGTTTAAATATGGAGCAACAACATCTTGTACTACATAAAATAAGGCCACAAAGATAATCTCTTTTTTCATTGCTAAATATGGATATGCACAAAGGCAAATTAGCTTCTGGTCATCAAGTTTGTTACATATACTTTTACTAGGGCCCAAGAGAATGATTGGAGAAAATCTTGTCATTCGTGCAGGCAGGGAAAGTACACTTTACGGTAAATTTGTCTCATTTGATCAAATGTTTGGATGAGATAAATACCATCCCCATGCAGTTGGGGCCTTGTATAAAATGCACATCAAACTGTATGCAGTGACATAGGTCATCAAACTTCATAATCAAATTTTATCTATTTCACTGATGTTAAAATAATTTGGGACATGCTAACAGAAGTTAAAATACAGAAAAATTCATTTCCAGATAACCTGCCAACAATTGGGAGACTACTTCTGGTTTAGGAGATCCTTTGCCACTTTCGGGATACCGGCCAGTTTCTTGACCCATACTTTTTAAAAATAAGAATAAGAACAATACTTGTGTTTTTTTATATTTGAATTAAAAAAATGTATTTTGTATCATTATGACATTGCGACTCGCTGACTGAGCATTTTTTCTTTGCACAATCAACTCAACTGAACTTAATTTTTGTCCATAATCACCTTTTACCTTTATACATTTTTTTCTTCAATGGAACAACTTTTCTGTTCATTCTCTTCAAGACTTGATCTGTTCTGTTCATTTTCATTGGATTTCTGGTATGATCTTTTCATTTTTTTCTTTGTTCGTTCATTCTTGGTTCCTCAGCCCTACACCCATCCTCCGCCTATCCTAACACACACATCGGGGCTTGCCACCTAGTGTGGGCAGCTCCTAGGCCTCTCCCTATTTTTCTCCAACTCCTTTCACAACCGGGTTTTCCACTTTGGTCCACTGGCACTCCCTGCCCCCCGGAGTGTCTGCTACCCTTTTTCACTTCCTTTCCTCTTTTTTTGACTTCGATCACTTTTTGTTACACCCCTCACCCTTTTGTTTCCATCACACTTATGGAGACATCAGACTTAATTTTCTTCCCTCCAACTTCACAACGTTCTTTGAAGCACCTCAAATAACCTTTCTCTCCCTCTAGCCTCTTTCCTCTTCTTCTCCCAACCTTCCCCTTCCTCTCCTTGCAACTTCCCACCACCACTCCCCACCATGGCCAAAGTTCATATCATTGTCTCCTCCCCCCCTCCCGGTGACTCGGGCTTCAAAACACTCTCCCTTTTCACCCTCACCAAAGCCCTGCAAGGCTTCATAGGTACCCTCGACCTCATAAAACGCCTTAGATCTGGAGACCTTATCAAATGTTCCACCTCCACCCAATCAAAACTCCTCCTAGCTTCCACAACCCTCGCCAAAGCCGGAGTCATATATCTCTCCCTGCCCTCATCGTTATCTCAACTCCTCCAGGAGAGTCATAAAATGCCCTGATCTTCAGGGCACCCTCCTGAGGAAATTAAAACCGAACTCGAGTCCCAGGGCATCACAGATGTCCTGCGGCTTTCCCTCACCCGCAATAATACCACCATACAAACCAGCACTTATTTCCTCACTTTCTACACCCCCTCCCTCCTTTATCCACGTCGGCTACCTCAATGTCCCCGTCTCCCCCTACATTCCAACCCCCCTCAGATGCCACAAATACCAAAGGTATGGCCACAGCAAATACAACTGCTGCTCCCAACCCCACTCTGCCTCTTGCGGCTCCCCCTCCCATGATATCACTACCTGCAACAATGAACCCAGCTGCGTAAATTGCTTTGGAGATCACTCCGCTTCCTCAAACTCCTGGCCCAAGTGGATTAGAGAAAAAGAGGTATCCAGAATAAAAACATTTCAAAATGTTTCCTATCCTGAGGCCAGAAAGACCTTAGGACTCCAAATTCCCAAACCAACTCAACCAAAATACCCGCACCTATTTCCAAGTCATCACCCACTCCAACCCTACCACCACCACAAACACAAATATCACAAACACAATCCCCACCCTTCCACCCACTTGCACTATCCCCAGGCGTGTCCAGACTGACATAAACTGGGTCGACCAATTTTCCACTCAGAAAAAAAATACTCCTACCCCCCTTCCATCCACGCCCACCCCTCTACCTCTTCCTCATCCACCAACACCTCAGGCCCCTCTCATCACCATGCTGCATCTCTCCCCACTCTAGGGAAAACGTTTTACTAGCAACCCCCTTCCTAAAAAAAAAAAAAAAAAAAAAAAAAAAAAAAAGATCTCAACTCTCACAAGACCTTCCAACACGACGAAAAACCAGAGACAACCCACAAAACATTCACAGATTCCCTGCCAATCGTCACGGACCACCCATAACTTTTGCATCTTTACCCTCTACCCCCCACCACTGAAACCAAACCTTCCCAACTCAAAACACCATCTTCACAACACAAACTCCCCCAGATCACCCCTCAGTGACAGGGGAGACTCCTCAATCAAACTTTCTTCCTCTTTGACCCTCCCCTGTATCGATCACTACCCCTTCTCCAAGACATGAAGTCGGACAACCACCTTCGGATTTGGGCCCCCCTCCCTCCCGCGCCACCTCTAAATGGCAGACATACAATTGAATTGTCGCAGTCTCTCCCCCAACTTCAAAGAACTCAAACTTCTGATCTCTACTTTCAACCCCAACATTATCTGCCTTACAGGAGACCTTCCTTTCCTCCCCCGACTCCATCTCCATTATAGGGTACACGGGATCCCATTTTATCACCCAAAATGCCAGAAAAGCCTCTGGATGCATTTTTTTCTTTCTGCTTTTCCCCCTTTTCTCCCTTACAAACCTCCAATCTTCTCACTCTCCTAACTCTTACACCATAATTTATTAACGCCCTCTTGGCACATTTGACTCTTGACTGTTGCAGTGCTGTTAAACATCAACAAACCAAACATGTTTCAAACAATTTATTTTCTCACAGTAAAATAATTTCCAAATCATTGTATGTAAATCATATTAGCTTAAAATGATATGATGAAGATACTGCTTTAATCACATGCCTGTGCCTCTTAAGTTGTTGGTATACAATGTACCATCTCATATAAACCGTTGAAATTTAAAAATACCCATCTTACAATATTGGATGCCTATTTATTCAAAGTTAGATATAGTATGTTTTAGTAAAACTTCTGTGTAATTTACTTTATACTGTGGCAGTAGACATAGATAATCAACATGTTAAACTGGACACTTTGTAAACTTTTAAATAAGATGTTACTATATCTCGAAAGAGGAATTTCCCCCCAAAAATCTGAAGCTAGTGCAATCCCAGTCTCTTACCATTGGGACCGACTACTTAACAGTGAGTGCCTCACATCCATTAGCCACTTTTCCCAAATGTTGAGAGGGGAGAAAGTATGATGCAGACTGGCAGAAGGTCATCCTCTGCACTTTGTCAGCATTTCTTTCTGCACATCTTTAGAAAAATAGCTGGTTTAATCGCCATTGGACTCAAATTTGGGACCTCCAGAATCTCAGTCGTATGCTCATCTGACTGAACTACCTGGCTTCCTTCTAATTTGGGGTGAAGCAGAGGACTAGATTTAAACCTTTGCAAATTTTGATATCTCAACAATTATATTTTCATATATTTTGTTTTAACTTGGCATATATGCCTAATTGCATGTGGTCCCTTCCTGTTTGTTTACATGGGCCTCCCTTGGGGGAGCTCAGCAAATGCTGGCTGAAAAATATATTTATAATGCACTTGTCAATTGTGTGACTCACCCACACCCCGGACAAGGTAGTCATTGCACCAAAGTGAGTGAACATGTACATTGATGCACCCTCGGTCACTTAGGTCACTGACATTTCTTTGGAAATGACTTACCCCAATTCACTTGACTCTGTACAAAGTGAATAGGTCTGAACTAATTTGACTCACTCCAGAGTCACTCTGGTGACTGACAATTTGGTACATTGACACACATGTGAGTCACTGTTTCATATGTCAATGGCTCACATTTGACTGACATTGCCGAGGGTAGTAGGGGTGAGTCATACAACTTGCATAACACAAAACTGATACACATATGAACAACACTACAACTGTGACAGCAGGAACCTTATCATAACCTTACAGTTGTCATTGTTTGTATCACTGGAAGTTATGTGGTTACAAGAGTAACAATGCTTGATTGATCTCAGGTTTACTACTTCCTGGACCCATATGATTTTAATAATTATCTTTGGAGAAAAAAAAGGGCATAGATAGGACATCGTATTTCATAGAAAGAAATTTCAAAGAGCTCTACATTTTAGCATTTAAACCTAAATGCAGATTTACATTGTGATTGATATGCATGCATTTGTTTACAGAATATTTAAAATTACTGCAAAAAATGTCTGAAAAGGTGCTTGGTGGCCAGTATGCCTTAGTTTATGTGTTCGAGTAATTCAAGAGAGTCCAATTGCATTATTCTTGTAAGTGGTGAATTTTGACCCTTTTTATTTTGTGCAGATGTCGGACAGATCTCCACTGGTGGGGATATCTATGAGGATCTCATCGAAGAGAAGCAAAAAGTACAAAAGCTGAACGATGAGACGGCTGTGGCCTTGAAGAGAAATGTATATCGCAACTACACCCAATTCATTAATACTGCCAAAGAAATATCATGTGAGTTTCTTTGTATATACAGTACCTGGTAAAATTCTATTATAGCAGTACAACTTTGGCAAAATGCATTTCTTGTAATACAATTTTATTTCGTAAAATAATTGAAATTTAAAAGATTTTTTGATGATATTAGGATTTATTTTAAATAATTAGTACTGATAATATTCTTGTTAAATTCTTTAGTCGAGGAATAAAAAAAAGTGAAAAATAATAATCTAAGAAACTCATGGTAAACGTGCTTTATACAACTCTTTATAGCAATTTACCCCTCTACTAGGATTTTTTTCCAGTACATTCCTTTTCAATGGTCAATTAGAAAATATTGACAGTGACATTTTCACAAGAATTACCTTCGTAACCCCAAAATTGGCTGATAGGTTGTTGCCTATCAACTCAGTTGCCCTAGTGAAATGATGCTAATTTGCATAAACATGTGCTTTTGTCTCAGCACCACAAATATATGGAGTAAAAGATCGGCCAATTTTTTTCTTCAAAATAAGATTATAGTCCTTCCTTTTGATCCAAAATTTTAGGGAAATGAAATCAGAAACGTATTTAATTTTCACCTGTTGATATATGATCATAGTGAGATTCAAGTAGAACAGGGTAGGCAACAGTACTCCAAACAGTCAGAAGTTCATTCAGTTTAGAGTTGTGAATGACAGTAAGATAAAGGATTTGCTCCTGTCATCCATCATTCAGTGGCAGCGATTTCTTTACAACATTTAGGGTGGACGAACTCAGACAGTGGTGTAGTCAGCCATATAGGCTTTATATAAGGCTTCATTTTTAGGGGACATGGTATTTGTCCCCCCAATAATTTTTCCAGTCCCCAAAATCCATCCCCCTCTTCTCTATGCCAACATCATTCCTAGTATAGTGGTATAATCCCTGTCTATGCCAACATCATTGCTAGTGTAGTGGTATATATAATCCCCGTCTATGTCAACATCATTCTTAGTATAGCGGTATATATAATTTTGGAAAAATTATTCGTTTCTTGTAATATAACCTTATTTTAAGATTTTTTGATGCTGGTATTAATTTTTGATTCTTTTATGAAATTGTTTATATAATTATAACTGAAGATATTCTTATTAAATGTTTGTGTTAAAAAATAAATTTTAGTCATGAATAAACAATTTGATTAGAATTAATAAACAAAGTAATGTATATTAAATTTATGAAACTTTGTATAGCAATTTACAGCTACAGTGTACTAGGATTTTTCCAATAACTGGTCATTTGTTATTTCTTTGCCAGATTTGGAAGGAGAGATGTATCAACTGAGTCACATCTTAACAGAGCAAAAATCCATCATGTCTGAAATGTTGGACATGTCCATTGCTGCAAAAGGTAATTACATGTGCAGTCTTTAGGGGGCACCTACAAATTACTTGTGCAAAAGGGAAGAGCAGGTAGTTATGCCCTGGGGTATGATGTGTGTAAATAGGGGCAGACAGTTTCTGGATCAGTGCATACACATGGTTTATCCACCAAATTTGCACACTGAGATGCCACTCAGACTTTAAATCTTCCTGTCTCAAGATATTCAGAAACCTTCTGCTTGATCTATTTTACAGAAGAATCACAGAAAGATAAACTGGCTGCCTCTCACCCGGAGGACAAGAAGAGAAGTATAGCAACGCTCCTAGACAGGGTAGAAGGGTGCTCGGTAAGTCCAAGATTGTGCTTCAGGTGCCCAGTAAAATAAGAGTTGAGAAGGAAGTTAAGTTAAATCCATACTGTAACCATGAAGGTCCATCATACCAATGCTTACCCCCAGTTTGCTTGAGACCACATGACTCTCCCCAGTCCATTGCAGGCTAACTCCCCAGCAGAGCCGGTACTCATTTTACAGCTAAGTGGACTGGAGTAAGCAGAATAATAATAATATGCACTTCTTATGTAGCTCCTTACCACGCAATATGCATGCTCATAAGCAACACAATGCAGACCTAACAGCGGGAATTGAACCAGATACCTTTAGCAAACAAGCAGGACTTTCTAACCACTGAGCCACTGCTTTTCTACAATTTAGAAGAAGGCAATCAGATAAATCAGGTGAATTTGTGATGAAATGAACATAATATTTATGGAATGTTGTGAAATCTGTTTTTTAGATTCTCCCATTGATGACTTTAAGAATGTCTTCCCCTGTATATTTGGGATACGTCCAACTTGCAAAGAAATTGAAATGTTATAGGGTTTTTATAAAAAAAATGGTGAGCTATTCAAATGGTTGATGACAAATTTGCATATTTATGAAATAGTTGGTCTTCAACTTTCTGTTAAAATTTTCAATTGTCAAGGAAGTATATCATCTTCTGTATATTTGTTTTAGTAATCATAGCTGACTGTGTAAACCGATATTGTAGGTATTAAGAGGAGCAAGGAATCTTAGCTGACTATGTAAACTGATATTGTAGCTATTAAGAGGAGCAAGGAATCTTAGCTGACTATGTAAACTGATATTGTAGGTATTAAGAGGAGCAAGGAATCTTAGCTGACTATGTAAACTGATATTGTAGGTATTAAGAGGAGCAAGGAATCTTAGCTGACTATGTAAACTGATATTGTAGCTATTAAGAGGAGCAAGGAATCTTAGCTGACTATGTAAACTGATATTGTAGGTATGAAGAGGAGCAAGGAATCATAGCTCGCTATGTAAACTGATATTGTAGGAATTAAGAGGAGCAAGGAATCATAGCTGACTATGTAAACTGATATTGTAGGAATTAAGAGGAGCAAGGAATCATAGCTGACTATGTAAACTGATATTGTAGGTATTAAGAGGAGCAAGGAATCTTAGCTGACTATGTAAACTGATATTGTAGCTATTAAGAGGAGCAAGGAATCTTAGCTGACTATGTAAACTGATATTGTAGGTATTAAGAGGAGCAAGGAATCATAGCTCGCTATGTAAACTGATATTGTAGGAATTAAGAGGAGCAAGGAATCATAGCTGACTATGTAAACTGATATTGTAGGTATTAAGAGGAGCAAGGAATCATAGCTGACTATGTAAACTGATATTGTAGCTATTAAGAGGAGCAAGGAATCTTAGCTGACTATGTAAACTGATATTGTAGGTATTAAGAGGAGCAAGGAATCATAGCTCGCTATGTAAACTGATATTGTAGGAATTAAGAGGAGCAAGGAATCTTAGCTGACTATGTAAACTGATATTGTAGGAATTAAGAGGAGCAAGGAATCATAGCTGACTATGTAAACTGATATGTAGGAATTAAGAGGAGCAAGGAATCATAGCTCGCTATGTAAACTGATATTGTAGGTATTAAGAGGAGCAAGGAATCTTAGCTGACTATGTAAACTGATATTGTAGCTATTAAGAGGAGCAAGGAATCTTAGCTGACTATGTAAACTGATATTGTAGGTATTAAGAGGAGCAAGGAATCATAGCTCACTTTGTAAACTGATATTGTAGGAATTAAGAGGAGCAAGGAATCATAGCTGACTATGTAAACTGATATGTAGGAATTAAGAGGAGCAAGGAATCATAGCTCGCTATGTAAACTGATATTGTAGGTATTAAGAGGAGCAAGGAATCATAGCTCACTTTGTAAACTGATATTGTAGGTATTAAGAGGAGCAAGGAATCATAGCTCACTATGTAAACTGATATTGTAGGAATT
The DNA here is from genome assembly GCA_020152595.1 of Chiridota heheva. Classification (NCBI taxonomy): domain Eukaryota; kingdom Metazoa; phylum Echinodermata; class Holothuroidea; order Apodida; family Chiridotidae; genus Chiridota; species Chiridota heheva. The sequence goes on along the minus strand of JAIGNY010004016.1, from coordinate 103,368 downwards.
AAGAGGAGCAATGAATAATAGCTCGCTATGTAAACTGATATTGTAGGAATTAAGAGGAGCAAGGAATCATAGCTCACTTCGTAAACTGATATGTAGGTATTAAGAGGAGCAAGGAATCATAGCTCGCTATGTAAACTGATATTGTAGGAATTAAGAGGAGCAAGGAATCATAGCTCACTGTAAACTGATATTGTAGGAATTAAGAGGAGCAAGGAATCATAGCTGACTGTAAAACTGATATTGTAGGTATTAAGAGGAGCAAGGAATCATAGCTGACTATGTAAACTGATATTGTAGGTATTAAGAGGAGCAAGGAATCATAGCTCACTTTGTAAACTGATATTGTAGGAATTAAGAGGAGCAAGGAATCAGCTCGCTATGTAAGCTGATATTGTAGGAATTAAGAGGAGCTGATATTGTAGGAATTAAGAGGAGCAAGGAATCATAGCTCACTATGTAAACTGATATTGTAGGAATTAAGAGGAGCAAGGAATCATAGCTCACTATGTAAACTGATATTGTAGGAATTAAGAGGAGCAAGGAATCATAGCTGACTGTAAACTGATATTGTAGGTATTAAGAGGAGCAAGGAATCAGCTCACTATGTAAACTGATATTGTAGGTATTAAGAGGAGCAAGGAATCATAGCTCACTTTGTTAACTGATATTGTAGGTATTAAGAGAAGGTTACAAGACCTGAAATGGTCCACTGACGCTTAAGAGTATGCATGTTCTTTGGGTGTTAAATGAAAAAGCTGCACATTTTGCATAGAATTATCTCCAAATTTGATTGTCAACTCCGATCAAGCTTGAAGTAAAGGAATATGAGGTGGATTATTCTTGAGTCTAGAATATGACAGTGCACTTTCTTACATGTGATGGTATTGATAACCTTTGAAAAAAATGTTCAAATTAATTGTTATGATATTGTAATGAGCTCTTTTTAATTTTTAGATACATGAGCATTAAGAGACATCTATTATATCAAAATTTCATTTCATTTAATACTAAAAACGACACTGTCAACCGAGATCTCCCGTAAAAGGTATATTTTCTAGGCTAGTGGTTTGCTCCTGTAAACTTTGTAGCTCTCAATCATGGACAAGATTTGCCAACCGAAAGTGGGAAGGGGGGGTGAGGGGGAGTAAACAAAGTCAAAAGTTGGGGAGTAAAGTCAAATACATGCTAAGATACAAAAATTCACCATACAAATATTTGAAAGAGTGGGGTGTAAGTGTCCTCTTTCCCCTCTCAAATCCTGCTCATGCCCATGACAATGTCAGCTGTGTCATTGGTTGAAAGCTATTTGCCGTAAATATTACTTCTGTTAAGTCCAGCTCTTGCATTAGGCCTATACATGAAACCTTTTTGTAATAATTATTTTTGTTTTTTTACCTTCTCTATTTCTCCTTGTTTTTGTAACAGAGAGTGGCTGAGGTACCAGGAAGGTACATTGTGCATGATGGGGACCTGATAGAACTGGACACTGAGACTTACCAGGAACTGCAAAGAGTGCATGTATATCTCCTCAATGATAGTTTAGTTATTACCAACTTTATAAGAAACAGGTACGTTGAACAAGCAAAAATGTTTTTGAAGGACTGATTTGGGTACTGGGCAACTACCACTTTGGGTACAGGGTCCAGAAACAATAGTGTCAATAATACCACTGATCCAAGTCCCTGATTCTTTGCTTTAATGGTCAGTGGAATGGAAACAGGAAAGAAGGGAATGGGGCTCGGTAAACCTTTAAAACCTTTATTGACAAATTAAACCTTTATTCCTTTCAAAAAACCTTTAAAACCTTTGGAGGTAAATTCAGTCTTTGATTTGGGTTATGGGCATGTATGAAACACAGAGGCTTAAAAATAATGGATACATTACAAATTTGCATAGTTAATTTAAAACTTTTTTATTTGCCTTTAAAAACCTTTATTTCAATTTTCAACCTTTAAAAAACCTTTATTTAAAAAAAAGAGTTGTGGGAGAAATTTATTTTGATAAATTAAAGATAATGGATAGGCAATTGAAATAGTTTTGTCTCTGTTGCTTCACAGAAAATTGTAATGATTTTTTTAGTGTTTCGTACCCTCTGAGCATTGACTGCATAGCAGTGTTTTGTACTGTACAGGTCCATATGAACCAATAATGTGTAGAATGGGCCTGCATGTTCAAATGAGGTATACATAATAATTACATATAATGGTGTTAATAAGGTATAAATTTAGCCTTATACCAAAAGAGCATTAAATTCTGAGTTTAATATTCTTTCAATTTTGAAAATAGCTTGTGTAGTTTTCAAATTAAAGTGATCAAAGTTTGATTTGTGGTTCTGATGTGATAGCATCAGGAACCTATGTGGTCATGATGGCGTGTTTATGTTGTATGTACAGTATGTGTGTGTATGTGTGTTTGTGACGGCCAGCTCGTAAACGTAATATCTCAAGAATGATACACTGGATTTATGTCATATGTGGTACACAAATTGCCCATGGTCAGTAAATGTGCCCTACTGTTTTGGAGGTGATGTTATGCATATTAATAAGTAGACGGGTCTTAGTGTAAAAATCTGGAAATGTCCATATTTTAACAACCACATGTCTGTTTTGTTTCATATTTGGTCTAATTATCATGTTAGCTGGTGTGTACATGTTCATGATGTAAAATGTTGAATTTCATTAATATGCATAGTAGGCTGGGGTTTAATATGATTTTGCTGAAAAGAGCTAGTAAACATGGTATTTCAAGAACGGTAAACTGGATTCATATCATATTTAGTACACAGATAGCCCATGGTCTGTAGATGTGCCCTATTGTTTGTGATGGTAATGTCATGCATGTTAATGAGGGAGGGTTTCATGTAAAAATCTTGAAATGCTCATATTTTAACAAGCGCATTTCTGTTTTGTTTCATGTTTGGCATAATTATGTTGTTAGTTGATATGTACATGTTCATGACGTAAAACATTGAATTTTATTGATATGCATAGTCGGCGGGGCTTAATAACAATTTGCTGAAAAGAGCTTGTAAACATGGTATCTCAAGAACGGTAAACTAGATTCATGTCATATTTGGTACACAGATAGCCCATGGTCTGTAGATATGCCCTATTGTTTTTGATGATAATGTCATGCATATTAATGAGCAGGCAGGGCTTAAAGTAATGTGCCCTTTTGTTTTTGGTAGTGATATGCATATTAATGAGTAGGCGGGGCTTAATATAACATTTTTGAAATATTCTTATTTTGACAATTACATGTCTGTTTTGTTTGATATTTGTTATAATAATGATGTTAGCTAGTGTGTACGTTTTATGGTATAAAAACGTTGAATTTTATTAATATTCGTAGTGGGGTTGGACTTAATACAATTTTATAAACAATAAGCACAAGTAAACATGATATCTCAAAAACTATGAACTGGATTAACATCATGTGTGGTACACAGATAGCTCATGGTCTGCAGATGTGACTTAATGTTTTTGGTGGTGATTTCATGCATATTAAAAGTGGTCAGAGCCTAAAATGAAAAAGTGATAAATGAGCAACTGTATGTCTGTTTTGCATCATATTGCGCATGATAATTTTGCTGGTTATTGTGGACATGCCTATGTTATCAACAGATGTCATTAATATGCATGGTGGATGTGACTTAATGTGAAAGTACTAAATGATGTAAACACCATAAACGATATATCAGATTTATGCTATGTGTGGTACACAGATGGGTCATGGTCTGTACGTATGTTCTAATGTTGTGGTAGTGATGTCATGAATGCTAATGAGTAGGCTGGTCTTACTGACAAATTCTGAAATAGGATAAACGATCAATCATTTTTGCATCATACTTGCTTTGATGATGTTAATTATTGTGCAAATGTCAACATTTTTATTGATCTGCATGGTGGGTGTGGTGTATGAATAAATTTTAACAAATATTTCATGATGTGCAATGACATGACAGTTAATACAAATTTTGCAAATCAATTAACTTATAAAAAAGCATTGGAACCACAAAACCTTTTGGTTCTGGTTTTTAGTATATTGGGAAAATGTGATATATGAACAGGAATACCTCAGAATGTGTTTGTTTTTCTTTAAATTTCTTCCCTTAATTTAAGACCTTGAAAATGTTCAAAATGCCTTCTCAGCTTGAGTTGTTTGGGGTATGGTAAAGATCAAATCCTCTTCATAAGAATTATCTTCCCTTTTTAAAAGAGAAATAGCAGAGGGTTAAAAAATAATGGATTTATGAAAGATAATAAAGACTGTTCATACATCACAAAAGTAACATAAAAATGTGCATATTTTCCCATATTTACCAAGAAATATTCTTAAAGCTGTAAATTGACCGATTTTAAACCGATTTTGATGAAATGTTTTGCGTTCATGTTTTTGTTGATTTCAAATCATTTTAACTAATGTTACATCTTCCTGTCATATACCTGGAATTATTTTTCTGAACATTCGTATCAGACGTTAACTTTTTTTCATTTTTTTTGTTTCAGACGTGGTCCTGTTAGATACAAATACCAGGCACTATTTGAATTGGACAGTCTTGCCATTGTTAATATCAGAGATGTATCTAGTAAGTAGTTTTCACTATTTTTTTAATGGAGCTTCGTTAGTGGGTTATTTTAAGAGTTGATCAGATTACGTTGGCATATTCTTTACATCTAAGCAAAGCATTTTCCCATAAAATGGATTCCTCACAATCGAGAAGTCCTTTCATGATTTGCCCAGCATTTATTTTAACAATGAAGTCATAAGCTGTTCATACCTCATGTGGCACTGTTCACCTTAGCATTTTATATTGGTCACTTATTCTTGTTCTCAGCTGTTAAGAATGCCTTCAAAGTGCTGAGATTCCCAGACCAACACTTGTATTGCACGGAGACCGCAAAAGCCAAGGTAAGAAGACGCAAATAAAAGAAGCTGTTGGTCAGAAAGCGAGGACGTCTTTTTTGCTAAATCAAATCAATTTTGAAATACCACAGGTCTAAGTTTTAATACTTATTTTGTTGAAATATAACAAGCAAACATAAGAAATAATTATGATTAATTTGAATATTCATATCGAAGGTTTTCAGTGCCATCACATGCATGAAAAGTGTGTTCGAATATTCTTGAGACACAAGAAAAATACGTCCTCGCTTTTTGGCAGCCAGTTTCTTTAAAGGATTAATTCAGGGGTGAAGCAAGTCCCATCTTATATGAAAGAGGACTTCAAAAGAAACAAAATAGTAAAGAAAGCATTCAAAAATCTTATTCCGTTAAGGAGATATGTAAGTTCGATATCATTTGTGTAGAAACGACTGAAATCAGACTAGTTGTGATGTCATAGCCTCAGATTCCTCAAAGTTTTTATGTATTCTATCATATTTTGTCCTGTGATTTTGTGGTTTAAAAACTATTGGATATGTCAAAAAAGTAGTAAAACTGAATCTAGGAAGGGTATTTATAATACACTACCTGAAGAAAGTTGAGGAAAAATAATTTGAATAGTAAACAAATTAAATCAACTTTCTTCAAAATACATTAACAGTTGTTAAGAATGTGAGGATAAAGATGTCAACTTTCCATAGTAGACTTACTACACCAATTATTTCTATACAGATAAGACAGAGCTTTAAACTTTATTATCTTCTTAATGGAATATGATTTTTGAACACTTTCTTCACCATTTTGTTTCTCTTGAAGTCCTCTTTTATATAAGATAGACATGCTTGACCCCTGAACTAATTGTTTAAAGGAATATTAGTGTTATTTTTCATGTTGATTTATATGAAACAAGATGACTAAAGAAACAATTTGGTGACAAGACCTGCAAAAAATCTATGGTTCTGGCGGTTTTAACCGCAGGAAGAAAACCAGATTTGCAGAAATTTTATTTTTTCATTTAGATTTTTAGACTTAGCAACAGTGTAATGGTAAATGTGTGCTCTAAAAATTTCCCTATGTTATTGTGCGATGAACAAGTACATTAAATTTTAAAAGAGGGAAGCATATAAAGATGTATTTACTGCATTAATATTATTTCTGTCATGATGTTTGTGGGATCAATTTCAAAACCTTTATTAACCCTTGCTCTACCATGCGGCGATATTATCACCGTTTTGGGTGCCCCATCTTTGGCCCCACCTCCCGAGCGCATTTTCAAAAAAGTTCTGGTAGAGTAAGGGTTAATTAAGAACCATGAGGAAAATTAGGCATTAATTTCAAGAGGCTGACTTTGCTGCCTGGAAGACAGAGGACCCTAAAATAAACAAACCCTTGACTCTACCATTATTATCGCCGTTTTGGAAACAGGCGCTGTTTTCAAAAAGTGCTGGTAAAGTAAACCCGCAATTCGGTGGTGAATAAAGGCCTGACTCTGCGGCCTGGAAGAGGACCCTTCAATAATCACGCCTTGATTAACCCTTACTCTACCACGGCGATATTAATGCATCTTTAGCCCGCTTCCCGCGCAAAAAAAAGTGCTGGTAGAGTAAGGGTTAAGAACCATGAGGAATTTCAGGATTAATTTCAACTCTGTTGGTGAATAAACAAATGTTGATTTATATGAAACAGGACTAATAAAGAAACAATTTGGTGAATAAAACATGTCCATATATTATTCCGTGCAGGACTTATGGATTCCCATAGTGTGTTGACAAGGAATGGTGCAGTAACTCCTAATTCAACAGTTTAATGTCCACCTCAACCTGAACCTCGAGCTCAATGGCAATTGCATCCCTAAAGTTGAACACATGAAGTTTCTGGGTTTAACTCTAGACCCCAAGCTCTCCTACAAGCAACATATCACCAACCTGAAACTGAAATGCAACAGCTCTCTCAAACTTCTCCGCCTCCTCTCCAACACCACTTGGGTTGCAAACCGCCATGCTCTCCTCAAAATCTTCAGGCTCACCATTCGTGCCAAGCTTGATTACAGCAATATTGTCTACTTTGCTGCTAACAACTCATACCTCAACCACATCAACACCATCCAAAATGAAGCCCTCAGGTTTTGTCTGGGTGCCCACAGGACCTCCCCAATCACCAGCCTTCATGTTGAAGCCAACAAACCCCCCTTTCTACTTCGATGTAGCAAGCTTAACCTCTCCTATGCTTTTAGAGTCCTCACCAACACCCAGAACCCTGTTTACAACCTCATTAGGTACCCCAATTTCTCCACCCTCTTTGATAGGACTAAAACTCTATCCCCTCCCTTTAACTTAAGCATTAAATCAGACCTCTTCCATCTCGGCATCAACCCTGTTACTCTTGGCACCTTCTCCTGGCCCACTTTTCAACTTAGGGCCAGGCCCTCCTTTCTATCCACTTGGGTCTCTCCACCCATCACAAAACCCAAACCCACCCTAACTTCTTCATCAATCTCCACAACTAAATCAGAGACCAACTCTCAAACTACACCTCCATCTATACTGATGGCTCCAAGGAAAGCAACAAGACAGCTGCTGCTGCCGTCATCCAAGACATCCCCCTCAGTAGCAGACTTCCCGACTACTCATCCGATTTTCCAGCCGAGGCTAAGGCCATCCTCCTCGCCCTCAACTTTATTGAGTACTGTCTGCTTAGCCACTTTGCCATCTTCTCCGACTCCAAGGCTGTTTTATCTTTACTCAATCTTAAATGGGATAACTTCACATCCCACCTCCTCCACCGGAAACTCCTTTCTCCCATCCTCTGCAGGAAAAGTATTCTTTTCTTGTGGATACCCAGCCATGTTGGCATCCCTGGCAATGATAGGGCTGATGCAGCCCCTAAACTTGCCCTCAACCTCCCCTACCCCATTTCCCAAAACCCTTTCTGACATCAAACCGCTTATCGCTTCCCTTGTTCGTGACCGCTGGCGAACCTCATGGGACTCCCAAATTGAAAGCAAACTCCACATCATCCAGCCCACCATTCCGATCAAACCCACCATCCCGATCAAACCCACCATCCCGATCAAACCCACCATCAACAACCTCTCTCGTGTCGATAACGTTCATATTACCCGTCTTAGAATAGGTCACACCCACCTCACTCACTCCCACCTTATTGGCTCCCCCCAACCCCTTTGCAACAATTGCCATTGCATCCTCACAGTCCATCATGTTCTCCTTGCTTTCTCTTTGTACAACCTTCCCAGAGCTTCCCTCGCTCCCCACAACTCAATTGCCGAGTTCTTCTAGGAAAATCCTTTGAATAAAATTATCTCCTTCCTTCATCTTGCTTTTCTCTAAAACCATATTTAGTCCTCCTCTTCCCCCTCCCCCCCCCCTTCTCTACTTTTGTTTCACCCATACACCTCTCTCGATCCAAGCTTTCTGAATTTTTGTTCTTGTATTTCTCTCATTTTCCCCCTGTTTTCTTTCCTTCCTACCTCTAGAATGATCTAACCTCTCAGGCACAATTTGACCCTCGTTGTTGTGGTGTCGTTAAGCCCTCATCAAACAAACAAACATTAATGTCATAACTGCATTTTAAAACAATTTGTATGTATTTCTTTAGAAAGTTTTCACGTCTTTCTGAATTATTAGAAACATTACTTTCCTGGATTTTAAAGATGGGATATAACACACAGTTTGCTAAAGCATACCTTGATGTACCTGTTCATGTACCCAATAATCTGTTCATGTACAGTACCCAATAACCTGTTCATGTACCCAATAACCTGTTCATGTACCCAATAATCTGTTCATGTACCCAATAACCTGTTTATGTACCCAATAACCTGTTCATGTACCCAATAACCTGTTCATGTACCCAATTACCTGTTCATGTACAGTACCCAATAATCTGTTCATGTACCCAATTACCTGTTCATGTACAGTACCCAATAATCTGTTCATGTACCCAATAACCTACCTGTTCATGTACCCAATTACCTGTTCATGTACAATACCCAATAATCTGTTTATGTACCCAATAATCTGTTCATGTACCCAATAACCTGTTCTGTACCTAATAATCTGTTCATGTACCCAATAATCTGTTCATGTACCCAATAATCTGTTCATGTACCCAATAGTCTGTTCATGTACCCAATAATCTGTTTATGTACCCAATAATCTGTTCATGTACCCAATAATCTGTTCATGTACCCAATAATCTGTTCATGTACCCAATAACCTGTTCATGTACCCAATAATCTGTTCATGTACCCAATTACCTGTTCATGTACAGTACCCGATAATCTGTACATGTACCCAATAACCTGTTCATGTACCCAATAATCTGTTCATGTACCCAATAATCTGTTCATGTACCCAATAATCTGTTCATGTACCCAATAATCTGTTCATGTACCCAATAATCTGTTCATGTACCCAATAATCTGTTCATGTACCCAATAATCTGTTCATGTACCTAATAACCTGTTCATGTACCCAATAATCTGTTCATGTACCCAATTACCTGTTCATGTACAGTACCCAATAATCTGTTCATGTACCCAATAATCTGTTCATGTACCCAATAATCTGAATAAGAAAAAATGAAAAATTATTTTCTTAGAAATACTTAAAAATTGTTTTGGAAGTCAAACTTTGACATCACGTTCTATATTGCACTAGTCACTCTTGAACACATTCATTACAATCAAGAAGGCGCATTAAAATTGTTTCCTAAACACCCGATCATTAATATAAAACTGGTCGGGTGATCAAATTACGTATCCCCGCTTCCGATTTGCATTGCTTGCATACTCGCTAATTAAATCATAGGATACAGTTTCCATGCTCTGCGATGTGATTCACGCATGGGTTATTCAACTCAATTTGAGTAGTTTTCTTTGCATGCAATTGTGTCTGGAAATTATCTGGCAATGCTTGAAAGGCAATATTACTTTTGTGGGTTTTTCCTATTAGTGGAGGTGGGATGTTGTATGCATCATTAGACAGGTATACCCTCAGTTTGGACAACTTCTCAATATGGCAGCTAGATCATCATGTAGGTGAACAAATTGTTGAAATTTAAGAACTCAATGGAATAAGACAGCAACATGGTTTTTTACATCAATTTGTTTCTCTAATATCAATGCACATGGAAATGTATGGAAATATTCTTTTAAAGGATTAGTTCAGGAGTCAAGCATGTTTATTTTATATGAAATAGAACTTTAAAAAAATTATGGTGAAGAAAGCATTCAAAACTCTTATTCAATTAAGGAGATATTCAAGTTTATATCAAAGTTTGGTATTATTTTTGTAGAAACAACTGAAATCAGACTAGTTGTGATTTCACAGCCTCAGATTCCTCAAAGTCTTTATGTATTCTATCATATTTCATCCTGCGATTTTGTGGCTTAAAAACCCAATGGATATGTTAGGAAAGTAGAAAATCGGAATCTTGTAAGGGCGATTTTAACTTACCACCGGAGAAATTTTGAGGCAAAATAATTCAAATAATGAAATAGTTAAAAAAAAAAAAATACATTAGCAATTGTTAAGAGTGGGAGAATGAGGGCCCCATCCTTCCATATTAGACTTACTACACCAGTCATTTCTACATAGAAAATTCAGAACTTTAATATTGATTATTCCCTTAAGAGGATAAGATATTTGAATGCTTTTTTTACCATTTTGATTCTTTAAAATTCCTTTTTCATATGAGATAAACTTGCTTGACCCTTGAAATAATTAATCCTTTGATAATAAATGCATTAATGATGATTTTGTCTACCATGAAAAAAACTTCACGGGGAAATTTAATGGTTAATGTTATTGGCATTCATTTTGGGTACCATGTTGTGTTCATGAGCAAGAAATTTGGTTTTGGGTTGTTTTAAGGGTCCGCGTCATTAAGGCTTTATGCGACCGTCTCCCAATGGACAGGTGACTGGTCGCGGATGGAGCCCGACTGAAAATAGCACAGAGTTGCCTATTGAATCAATGTCAACACAAGAAACGAGCGTCCACGCTTTCACTCTTAGTTTGCATGCACTGAATGCGCTGTACAATGTGTGTGAGCTTTCTGTGTTCGTCTCGGTATGAATGGGGATCAACTCCGTGAAAGTTTAACAAAAGATAATCTCTTTTGTTTGCCCATGGTTTGTTGGGGGAATTATTGATTGTGTTTTAAATTTGACTTTCTGAAGTAAAAAGTGGGTATGTACGATAGGCTATATTATATTGCAAGTTCAGTATGATGGTTGTCTTAAAACAGTGTACAGCAGGCCCTACATTAAAATTGTTTCCCAGGATTTGATGAATTGCTTAAAAATAAACATATTTTGATCGTTGCTGATTTTGAACTTCTTCACTCTCTTATTTTATAATTCCAACGTCTTAATCAATTTAAATAGGCTATTCCCTTTTTTTTGTTTTTCATAGAGCATTAATATATTTTCAAAAGCATTTCTTGTGTTTTCATACCAAAGGTAATTAAAAAAATAAATTAGGTCCTAGTTTGTGTTGTGTCTTTTCTTTCCACAAAGTTTACAGGTTTTGACCTATTTCAATTCAACCAAGAAAGAAAAAAAAGGAGCTGGACTTGATCAAACCCTGAAAAATAAAAACGTTAAAAAAGTTTCTAGTTCATATCATAGCCCTTAGGGCCTTATAAACTTCACACGGAGTAGCGAAATGAAGCACCCAATTTCACCGTAAAGCTTTTATTACTATAGCTCAGGCTTATATTGAATTTTTAAAATGACATATATTGACATAGTAGAGCAGGGGTTGGGGGTGTTTAAAAAACATTCATATGCTCCCAGAATATTTAAACAAAAATGTTGTTATCTTCCCTTTATCTTCACCTGTGTAGGCAAATGTTTAAGATATCTCTAGTGACCCTCACAGTGATGGGGCAAGGGGAAATCCCCCTCCCCACCCCTGCGAAAATATTGTAAGGTCACAAATTTATCACACAAAAAATGAACATACGGGGGGAAAAAGTGGAATTACATCGCACCCATTTTTTAATGAAATTTTTAACGATACTACGCATACACTGGGATGTAAATGAAATGCTCCAGGCAACTTTTTAAACGTTACTAATTCAGGCACCCTGAAAATTTATGAAGAGGTCTAAAATATTCATACGCTTCTGAAAATAAAGGTACAGCTAATCTGTCTTTTTCATGACTGTTTCCTATGTTTAAATATAATTCCTGTGTTAATAAACAATGGTGATAAAATATATTTACTCGTTGTTATGAATATAAATGATTTGATACGGAATTGTTGGATCAATTGGTAATTGTGGTCAATCTAAACAGATTTATTTATTACTGACAATGTTAATCAACCGCATCACGAAACCAGCAACACCACGAGGTAATCAATTGCGAGCAGTGACCTAGATCAGAAAGCTGTTACTTTGACAACAGCTCTCTGCCTAGATTCCGTAATATGAGACGTGCTCCCCCGCTCGAAACAATCAATATTCTCTCAAGTAATATTCCTTGTATAACACACGTGGCCGCTAACATGTCAAGTTAGCGTCCACGTGTTTTTTGATATGGGGTACCATTTGAGAGAAAAAAAATCAAACTGAAAACAAATAAAATTAGAGTTTTTATTGTTTGTCATCTAGAAACACTAAAATATTATTGTTAAATTGCAATAAATAAGAACCCAATCACTTGCGAAAAACTGTTTTCTTGTTATAGTTAACTTTCCAGGCATACTACATTATATTAAACAACACTATTAAGTCAGAGTATACGTCGGGGCAAACTTCGTTCTGACCTAAATGTTTGATAGTATATTAGATTGTGAAAACCAAACCACGCCTTCTTATGCACGTCGATCATATATCAGGGATTAATCTCTGATCCCAAAAATAATTAATTTTTGAATTTGTTTCTTTTGAATGAAAATATAAGCATTTCCCGCGATACAGAATAAAAGTGGAGTTACACCACTCCTTCCCCCTTGCATTCCCGTGATGAGGAAATTTGTTAAGGGATATCCCCTCCCTAAACTCGCATTTATAAACCCCAAGGCTTTGTACATCTTTCAGATATTACCCCCTGTTAATAGACTTCACACCAAACATGCATCAAACACATCTTTTGAATGAAAATATTAAGCATTCCCCGCGATACAGAAAGAAAGTGAGTTACACCACTCCCCATCCCTCTTTGCTTTGCATTTAATGAAATATCCCTCTTTGCTTTCCCGTGTTAATAAAATTTATCAATGGATATCCCCTTCCCAAGACTGACATTTACTAACTCCTTTGATCTTTCGGATATTAACCCCCCCTTCCCCCTTCCCCCTTCCTGTTAATTTACTTCACACCAAACATCTCTTTTAAACTAAAATATTAAGCATTTCTCCGTGATGTAATGGAAATTTCCCATGTCATGCAAGCGCGTAATGAAACAATTCCAGGCTCTGCAATATTATAAATGGTCCTAAATATTCATACGCTTCCATATAGGCTTTGGGACCCAGGGTGATGATAACATTATAAGTTATTATAATCTTAAGGCGATGTTTGCTTTCTTGATATACTTATAGAGAATAAGAATCATTTGATAATGAATACTTGCTCTACCATTCAAATATTGGCAATTTCAAAGAGACATGTTTAATGAGCAATGTCATTACCGCAGTACGCATCATGTTATCGCCATGTGGTAATTAGCATACTTGACCGTAAGATCTATAACTAACCTACATTGCGTAATATAAGACCAGCTCCTACCTGTAACCTAAAACTTATATTTATACACAAAGTGATACGTTCCTTGTGTACTTGGCCCGTACCCTGGGATTCATTCCATCGATGATGCGCTAGCTTCAATGTGTTCAGGTGTTAGAAATAGTATGCATTTTATGAATGAAAACAGTCAGAATTATCATTGTTTTGATTGCATTTGTTCCCAAAACGTTAAAATTTGTTATTTTTAGATTACAATACATATAAACATCATTCGCTCTTGAGAAAATATGCTTTTGGTATAAAATCTTCTGGGACTAAATTATATCAAACAATAACATTATCCGTGTAACTCATTATCTGAGAAAACTTTAGACTTGGCTCAGATTTTTGTTAGCTTATGATACATAGAGAATACCAAGCCCCACCCCCCTTGTTCTTAATTGTGTTACAAGGTACTAGATTTTAAGATAATAATTTTGTTTGCAAACCAGAACTAAGTTTTTGTAATCAGATTACGACTGGGTGAGCTAGGGAAATTGTTTACCATTATTTGCTGTGTATTTTTGTATAGAGTGAATAATTCTGGAAGAATATTACTGGAAGTACAGTAGGCTTATCTTGTACTTTGAATTTCTGACTTCAGTGACTCATCCCACCTTACTTTCGGTAGAAACATTCCGCCTTTGACAACACCAGTGAGAGAAAGGACCTGAACACTCAAATTCTCATAGGCGCAGATCACGGGGGCAAGGGAATGATCACCTCCCCCTCCATATTACATTTACAAATTTTGTACGAATTTACTAGTGAGTAGTTATTTTGATGTTTAGAAATTTCGTCAAAGTTAATGTAGGCCTATTAGGATTTATAAAATGAATTTGTTTTCATAAGTAATGATAAGTTTCCACAGAATTATCAATATTTCAGAAGGATTTCGAATTCAATTGCTTATTGGAGAAGGAAAATGGGTGGGGTTTATTTCCTTTGAAATTAATTTCTTGTGTGAAGAAAACATGTTTGCTTATGGCTGAATGGGAGTCATTCTGTACAAGTAAGTAGAACAGTAGAAGATGATAAAAAGGTCTTGTAAGAGTAATTTTTTGCAGGGGAATCTATTGTTTACAATATTCTCACTGACCTATTTACAGTTTTCATTTAAACCCTAAGTCGTACCCTTAACATTTCACAATCGCTCCTTCAATTGCCTAAGTCTAAAAATTCAGGCTCATGTATGATGTAGTATTACCTAATGAGCAAGAGTCCCTCGCACGTGTCTGATTTATGACACTATACACCCAAAACTTTCTTTTTGCGTTAGAACATGTGTTAATTTATCCAGTCAGCTCAGTAAAAAAAAGACGATCTACTTTTACTTCGGCCTGGTTCCACTGTGACTTAAACAGTTAAAGAAGTATATGTAAAAAGAATAAAGAGGTATAAACATTGTAAATATTGATTTATCATCATTGATGCATATCATTGAAAACAGCGAAGAGCACATTTTGCATAGAAGAAAGTGTTTCATAAAGACTGATAAATACTAAATCTGAAGGGTAATTTACGGGGTGATTTCGTGATCATTATATTTTTAATTTGATTTCTTCTTGTGAGGGGTCTTGCAACCCAAAGCTGCATCTGTATGACTGACCAAGCACAAAATAATAACTTTTACGTCTAACAAAACTTGTAGAACCTCAAGTTGCACTTCTCTCTCAACTTGCAACTTATTTACTCGCAATCTGAAATGATGAGTTGTTAAATGGAGGGGGGAGGGAGGGGGAGGGGGTGAGTTCTACCCACTCATGGAATAAACTGCAAGCCCCGTTTTCCGATTTGTATTGATACTACAAAAACAATATTTTTTGTAAATGTGACGGGCCGCATAGGTGGGATTTTGGGGGAGAGGTTCCAACTTATTTTCTCCATATTTAAATTTTCTGTATTGTGGTATATGTTTTGTATCTTCGTGCAATTTTGATAACCCCCCTCGTCTACACACACACACAAACATACATTTTTGGTGGGTTAAGTGCAGTGGCGGCGCTAGGATTTTGGTCATATGGGGCAAGAGTGGCAATTTGGTCTCATGGGGGGGGAGCAAAAACTTAGATATAAGATAGCTTTAAACAATTTTCTGGTGGGCAAATGGGGAGGAAGCGATCTCGTGGGGTAAGGGGATGCCCCCCCTCGTAGTGCCACGCTAGGTAAAGTGATGATCATACAGCAATTGCAATTCCTCCCGAATTATTTTGAAACAATTAAAATTTCAGTTATTTTGATTAGTGAAACGTAAGTAGCATTGACTTAGATAAGACTGACAAAAGAACAAACATTTTATATCACTCCCTTCTTTCGCAATACATTGCTTCAATGCAAAAGTTCACGCGACGTATGATATATGAACCCTGGGAATAAATGTTTTTAGCACTACGGGTGGAACCGTGGGTTTAAAGGAACCTGTATTTCCAAGGGCAGCTTCTGTTTAGTTGAATTAACTTGGAATATCAATGGCTTGGGTATACCGTACATTTAATTTTAAGTAAAGATATAATTTTGTTTAAAAGTTAGAATGCAAACCAAACTGTTGTAAACTGAATGAAAGTATTGTAAACACCACATCTGTTCCTTGTCAGTGTGAGACGAAGTAGGCCCAAAGAGTGATTATACAGAACGTAGATGCAAAGGACAGTGGAGGTAAAATACAACACAAAGTTTTCATTTCAAACTCATAACAACACTTTTAAAGTTCGAATGGACGTGAATCTTTATTTCTCCCGCGATAAATGTACTTACAGTATCATACAGTGATTTACCATGCATGAACTATAGCACTAAGTTAGTACAAGATTGCTGGCAGAGAGTTATACATGAATCACCGGCCATGCTGTCCATTGTTGAAAAGGAAAACATTGAATGGTATTTGCTTCTTTGAAAACAAAAATCAATAAAATCCGCAGTGGAGGAACTTCTTTTTCAAGGTCTTTGTCATGATGAAAAGTTCATTGACACATCTAATCACTAAGGCCTATCGTACCGTACGTGTATGTACAGTAAAGTTTAGTGTGCGTGAAGTGTATGGAATTTGAACTTGTCTGTGTTGTGTCGGAAAACATAACAAGTTGTGCGTCGGTTTGTGGTGTTTGGTTGTGTCGGCGGGTCGGCCTCCGTATGACGACCGTGCCATAAAGCCTTTGTGATGTGGACCCTCAAGGATCAGTGGTCAAGCAATTTTATCTTATATGAAAGACTTTAAAAGAAACAAAATGTTGAAGAAAGCATTCAAATATTCTATTCTTTTAAGGATATATTCAAGTTCAAAGCTCTGTCTCAGCTTTGTAGAAATGACTTGTGTGTAGTAAGTCTACTATGGAAGGTTGGCACCCTTATCCTCACATGTATCTTAAAGAAAATATATTTAACTTTTTTTTCCTATTTCAATAATTTTTTCTCTAACTTCCTTCAGGTGGGAAATTATGATTCTCCTTAAAAGATTCTATTTTGCTACTTTTTGACATATCCCGTGGTTTTCAAGCCACAAAATTGCAAGCATTAGTAAAGGCACTGCTTAAAAATGTGTCCTGCAATTTTCAAGCAACAAATTAACCACATTGTTCCACAATATTAAGTTTGCATCATTACATTGAGGTATAAATAGTTCTATGCCCATAGTTCATTTCACCTTTCCCCAGCAGCAAAGACAAACAATGCCAGCATTGATTACAGTTACTACTTATATTACAAGGAATGCCATTATATTCTGATGTGTGTGACTAAAAATACCATGTAACACCATTGGGAGTAGTTGTTATCTTGAAGGAGCCTAGGTAAGGTGAAACTATACAGTTTTGTGGTTGGGAAACGAAGAAATATATAACTTTTACTTCTACCACCCTGCTTTATTTGAGGGCAGGTTGAGATGTTCCTGGTTTTAAGCAAAGCCATTTCTAATGGGACAAAATATGATCAAATACATAAAGACTGAGGAATCTGAGGCTATGACATCACTACTTGTCTGATTCCAGTTATTTCTACACAAATGATACCAAACTTCAAACTTAAATATCTCCTTATCAGAATAAGATTTTTGAATGCTTTTTTTTACTATTTTGTTTCTTTGGTATTTCTCTTTCATATGAGTTGGACTTGCTGGACCCCTGAACTAATCCTTTAATCGACTAGGTAGCTTTTAGGAGTTGAGCTTGTGATGGACTTGCTTCCCGTCAAGATGGGGGTCAAGTACTATCATCTGCTTGCACTGAGGGAAGGGGATAAGCACTGGCCTATATGAGCCTACGTAGTTCAAAAGGGGTTCAAAAGGATCAACTAACCATGTCATTGGTAGATGTTTTACCCTGTATGGGGCATAGCTTTTTTGTATAGAAAAGTATGTATATAAACAAAATGTTATTATTAATATAGCTGTGTGATTTGACAATGCATAGCATCTAGACTATATGTATTTTGTATTTCTAAACAAATTGTATCACATTAAAACAATGTTCACATAGATTTGATATTGTATTCTGAAATTGCATTTGCTGCAGCGTGATTGGCTGGATAAATTGGAGGAAGCAAAGAAGATTCAAGCAGCGTGCAGCACACATAGAAAAGGACTCACAGAACAACTGTTTGATCCATCATCTGGTAAGATTATGTATCCTTCTAGACTGTCACGCTCTCCTGGTCATCTCTCACTCCCTTGAAATGTCTTGGGAACAAACTGGGATGGGTACATGTTGGGACTGGGGTGCAAGTTATGGACTGGGGTACAACTTGAGACTGGGTACAGATTGGGATTGGGGTACAGGTTGTGACTGGCTTACAGATTAGGACTGGGGTACAGGTTGGGACTGGGGGTACAGGTTGGGACTGGGAGTACAGGTTGGGACTGGGGTACAGGTTGGGACTGGGGGTACAGGTTGGGACTGGGGGTACAGGTTGGGACTGGAGGTATAGATTGGGACAGGGGTACAGGTTGTGACTGGGTTACAGATTAGGACTGGGGTACAGGTTGGGAATGGGGTATAGATTGGGACAGGGGTACAGGTTGTGACTGGGGTATAGATTGGAACAGTACAGGTTGGGACTGGGGTATAGATTGGGACAGTACAGGTTGGGACTGGGGTATAGATTGGAACAGTACAGGTTGGGACTGGGGTATAGATTGGGACAGGGTACAGGTTAGGACTGGGGTACAGGTTGGGACTGGTGTATAGATTGGGACAGTACAGGTTGGGACTGGGGTATAGATTGGGACAGTACAGGTTGGGACTGGGGTATAGATTGGGACAGGGTACAGGTTAGGACTGGGGTACAGGTCGGGACTGGTGTATATATTGGGACAGTACAGGTTGGAACTAGGTTATAGATTAAAACAGTACAGGTTGGGACTAGGGTATAGATTGGGACAGGGTACAGTTTAGGACTGGGGTACAGGTTGGGACTGGGGTACAGGTTGGGACTGGTGTATAGATTGGGACAGTACACATTGGGACTGGGGTATAGATTGAGACATTACAGGTTGGGACTGGGGTATAGATTGGGACAGGGTGCAGTTTAGGACTGGGGTACAGGTTGGGACTGGAGGTATAGATTGGGACAGGGGTGCAGGTTGTGACTGGGTTACAGATTAGGACTGGGGTACAGGTTGGGAATGGGGTATAGGTTGGGACAGGGGTACAGGTTGTGACTGGGTTACAGATTAGGACTGGGGTACAGGTTGGGACTGGGGTATAGATTGGGACAGTACAGGTTGGGACTGGGGTATAGATTGGAACAGTACAGGTTGGGACTGGGGTATAGATTGGGACAGTGTACAGGTTAGGACTGGGGTACAGGTTGGGACTGGTGTATAGATTGGGACAGTACAGGTTGGGACTGGGGTATAGATTGGGACAGTACAGGTTGGGACTGGGGTATAGATTGGGACAGGGTACCGGTTAGGACTGGGGTACAGGTTGGGACTGGTGTATATATTGGGACAGTACAGGTTGGAACTAGGTTATAGATTAAGACAGTACAGGTTGAGACTGGGGTATAGATTGGGACAGGGTACAGGTTAGGACTGGGGTACAGGTTGGGACTGGTGTATAGATTGTGACAGCACACGTTGGGACTGGGGTTATAGATTGGGACAGGGTACAGGTTGGAACCGGGTCTAGATTGGGATAAGGGTGCAGGTTGTGACTTGGGTATAGCAGGAGACTGGTTATAGATAGAGATGGGTACAGGTTAAGACTAGGGTATAGATTGGGACAGGGTACAGGTTAGGACTGGGGTACAGGTTGGGACTGGTGTATAGATTAGGACAGGGTACAGGTTGGGACATGTTGAAGGTTGATCCTGGGGTACTAGTTGGGCATCGGGTATAGATTGAGACTGAAGGGATAAATCGGGCATATGGAACAGGTTGGGACAGATGATAGAGTTTGAACCAGAAGGTACAGGTTGGGGCTTGGGGTAGGTTTATCCTGTGGTTACAGATTGGGCTGTGGGTCACACATGTTGAGACTGAAGGTACAGGTGGGGATTGGGGTACATGTTGGGGCTGGGTTACATGATTGGACAGCTAGATAACTTGGATATCATCTTTATTGTTACAAACTTTTTTTTTACTGAGCTCAATTGTTCTTCATGAGGAGTTTTCAACCCTGAACATCATGGGATAGATTTTGATTCTTGAGGAAGGAAATGACATCACATTACTTTAAGAAGGGAAGTTTTCTTGCAATTTACTCAAAATTGTGCCGAAAATGTTGATCATCAAAGCTGCATTTAGAAATGTGGTTTCTACAAATCTGCACTTTTGCATGCAATGTATGATTGTATGCTATTAATTAGGAAAAAATTTCTTAAAATGAAATTTCATGTAATACATTCAAAATTGGAAGAAAAGATGTTCGTAATGTATTTTTCTAGTCTGACATGTCAGATTTCAGTCATTGTAATGACTGTTTTTGGATTGAGATGCTTCTTATTTACATAAAACAAAATGGATTTTTTTTCTTCTTCCATTTCCTCTCTTTTGAATATTTCATTCAATCCATCATGAATAATACAAAGATTATTTTCTTTCAAAATATTTACCCAGCCAATCAAAACATTCTAAACTAGAAGAATATCAGCACTCTCTGAAGCGCATACCTTCGCCTTTTGCTATTCCAACTTGCCTAGAATAATTGTAGAGTTCATTTGATCCCCATACCAAATACAATCTCAGAGATCCTAGGCCCATCAAGATTCATCCCCAAGTTTTGACCTTTAATGATCATTTGCATTCTGAACAAACACTTGAAGATTATCTTCTGACTTATTTCTTTTAAGGCCATATCATTGTTTTCAGTTTCATTCAGGCTAAGCATACATTCTTTGAGTTCCTTTCAGTTAAGATTCACATTCTATCATTTTCCATTCATGGCAGAAACCAATTGTTTTTATTTCATTTAATCTTCTTTTTTGAGTCCAGAAAACTGATTGTTGGATTTCTTTTTATGGCTTGAATTTATTGTCCACCACATTCCATTAGAAAGTTTCACAATGTTTTAACTATGTCTTGACAGACCTAAACATCACAACCCCTTGATTTCTGCCCTTCCCATGTACCGGTATGTTCCAAATTTAAATCACTTATTCCTTAACCCTTACTCTACCACGCGGCGATAATATCGCCATTTTGAAACTACCTTTTTTCCAAAAATAAAATTGAGACCTTACCAAAATTCTATAGGGGTGCAAGTAGTTTCATTGCAAAGATTTCGGAAAGATCTTTTGTAAAATTGTATTTTTGGGGGTCTATACTCAAATTTTTTCGGCAAATTTTGTCCAAACATTAAGAAATTTACCTTTTTGTTTCAAATGTCCTGAAAAATGCATTTTTTTTTTTAAATTTACAAAAATTGCTTAGAAAATAGATTTAAATATTTTTTTATTATATATACTATGTAGACAAGTCATATTGTCCAAATCTAATCCCATTTTGCTCATACCTGGTCATTATTTTCAAATTATTTGTAAAGTATGTAACATTTTGTGTTTTTTGGTAATTTTTTGACCCTTTTTGTTAAAAAATTGTGTGATCCACCCCTATATCGTAATGAAAAGTTTCAAACACCATTCTGTAGCGAAAACAACGTGCTTTTACATGGATTGCTGCAATAAAAGACAACCCCTTCGATCGTTGCTAAAACGTTTTATGACTATGTCACTCAAGTTATTTTTAGATTTTTTTGACATTTGCGTTGAGGCGACAGAAGAATGTGTATCCTGAATCTTGTTTTAAAAGTGAAACCGAGGATTAGGAAAAGTCAGAAGGCTATCACCAGTGATGGAGATTTTTTAGTACCTGGACCCAACCCAGAAGAGGCCTAAAGATGATCAGAACCAGGTCAAATGATTTTTTCAAATTTTTAAAATCGCGGGTGCATTTTTCAAACTTCGTGCTTCTTAACATTACTCGTTAGGCTTAACGTTGGGCATAGCTAATGTTAGTTCTGATTCATTCAAAATTAAGCAAAAGCAGTGTAATTTAGCTGGGATTATTTACTTGTAATGATTATAAACAAGTAAATGGGTCACTAAAATCCAACGTGGTTAACATGAATTGTCTTTATTATAGTAATTTTGGATAAAACGTTACAGATCAATCTTTGATTTGTAGTGCAACAGTGCCCATATACCTATTTCGCGAATTCTCGATTCCGTGTTGTGAGGTTGTGGTGCAGTGGAGTAGGATTACAATTTTAAGAGGAAAGGGTCCCATGTTGTTGGAAAGAGAGACATGTTGGGGCAAGATACCAATGGTGGGGGCCAAGCTGTCCCATGGAAGTTATTTTCTTTGAAGCAGTTTGGATCCTGGAAGAGGGCCATATTTTTTTTTTTTTGAGGGGGGGGATGGAATTTTCCCTGGTTCCCCTCCTAATATAAATAAGCCAGAACCCCCACCCCACCCCATCCCCTGTAATTCCTTGGAAACAGTTGAAATTGTATTTCTCTGAAGGATTTTTCTGTATTTGGACAAGTTTATTGACATTTCATATGTGGTACCAACTGTCACTGAAGGATTTTAAGTTTAGCAATGTCAACATGATTACTGATGCTTTGAACCATTTTTGAGTGCCTTTTCACCAAGAATTCCTACAGGAATCAACAAAAGTAAGTTTCTACAACATGTTCAGTATATTCTGAATAAATATAAGTATTTTCAAAGCTTCCAATGGCTAAAATTGGCTCATAATCTGAAAATTTGAAGTCTGCGCAAAATGAATGAAGTAAATTAGCTAATTTGCATATCATTTGTATAACATTTTTATTGAAATTTTAGTGTAAACATTTCCTTTTAATATTATATTAGTTTTGTGCATCATAGAAAGGAACAATGCATGTTTATAGGAAAGTATAGTGCCAAATCTTTTAAGATAGATCATTGGCAAAATCTGAGGTCAATTTTAGGCCAAGAAAGGTCAACGAAATTAAAATTGACATATTTTTTTTTCTTGCTCCAAAAAAATTAAGAGTACTATCAAATGAAAGGTCCTTTCAACAATTCATAAATTCTATCAATAATTTTTTTCTAATTAGCCACAAAAAAGCAGAATATCACAAAGATAGCAGCTTTAGGACATCTAATAATCTCAATTAATGACCTCATTTGCATGAATTTGCCTAATTCACCAGATGATTATGCAAACCAACGTAAAGTTTAAAGTCTTAGCTTTCATATAACATAAACTTATTGCAGTAGAAAATGAAGATCAATTTGGAAAAAAGCCCCCTCTCCAAAAAGTTCCCTAAAATAACACTTGTAATCTCAAATGCCCTGGTAGAGTAAGGGTTAAGCAATAAGAATACCACACATCAAATTTAATCCAAATCCAACCATCAGTTCTTGGGATATTCTAAAACAACCTTACCTTAAAGTATCCCCAACCCTCCATTTGGGCCCTTACCTTGTTCCAATATGTTTCAAATTTGAATCATCCTTCAGCAGTATAAAAACCACACACCAAATTTAATCAAAATCTACTAGCTTGAGATATCTTGATGGCAAACAGACAGGCAAACAGACAAACAAACAAACAGAGGCAAAAACATAACCTCCGTCCAACTTCGTTGGTGGAGGTAATCATTACTATTCGTTAAATAAAAACTGTTTGAATGAATTAAAGCTTTGTGTTAGCCTTTCTGTGAAATAGTACAGTGGTGAGTCATTACTGCTGCTTTCGTGAACTAGGAAGTGTACTTTGGAAACTGTTATGTATTTCCCAGGCATTGTGTAAATAATTGAAAATCTGACTTGTGTAAAACAATCAAATATACTGCTTCGTGGTATTGCACCACCGGCTCTGGCAACTTCTTACAGCTGTATTTCTGTTTCATTCTTATTCAGTACAGTGGCCGAGTGGTTAAGGCGTTGGACTTAAGTTCCAATGGACAAATGTCCTCGTGGGTTCGAACCCCACCTGTACTAGGTTTTTTCCCCCAAGTTATTTTCCAAAATTATAGTTGAATTTTCTTTCAAATTTTGATAAAAACTAGAGGCAATTGAATCTACAATCTTGGGCAAATCTGTGGAACAGTTCAGCAACACGAGAAGCTAATTATTTAGTGTTGTGATTCTTGATTATTTCCACCTTCAATTTGTAATTTCCCACCGCCACTCCCCTTTCAAATGTTGAATTTTTGTGTGTTTTTGCCTAATTTAGAACAAAGAAAGCATTAATATTGATCAACAATGGATGTGATTTTTATTTTTAGCCTAAATTAAATAAAAAAAAGCATTAATAATTGTCAACATTGATTGAATGGAGGGAGCGGAGGGTATTAAGATAAAATGTAGGGGACACTTGGGACATCAAGGAAATTATGCAAATATCCTATACAAAAAATAAATTGTAGTTAAAAATGATAGAATATGGATCAAAGAACCACTAAGATAAAGTGACATCATTTATGATGTATAGTTGTTGAATAATACATTATTTATAATGTATAGTTGTTGAATAATACATTATTAATGATGTATAGTTGGTGAATGATACATTATTTATGATGTATAGTTGTTGAATGATACATTATTTATGATGTATAGTTGTTGAATAATACATTATTTATGATGTATAGTTGTTGAATGATACATTATTTATGATGTATAGTTGTTGAATGATACATTATTTATGATGTATAGTTGTTGAATAATACATTATTTATGATGTATAGTTGTTGAATGATACATTATTTATGATGTAGAGTTGTTGAACAATACATTATTTATGATGTAGAGTTGTTGAATGATACATTATTTATGATGTATAGTTGTTGAATAATACATTATTTATGATGTATAGTTGTTGAATGATACATTATTTATGATGTATAGTTGTTGAATAATACATTATTTATGATGTATAGTTGTTGAATGATACATTATTTATGATGTAGAGTTGTTGAATAATACATTATTTATGATGTAGAGTTGTTGAATAATACATTATTTATAATGTATAGTTGTTGAATAATACATTATTTATAATGTATAGTTGTTGAACAATACATTATTTATGATGTATAGTTGTTGAATAATACATTATTTATGATGTATAGTTGTTGAATGATACATTATTTATGATGTATAGTTGTTGAATAATACATTATTTATGATGTATAGTTGTTGAATGATACATTATTTATGATGTATAGTTGTTGAATAATACATTATTTATGATGTATAGTTGTTGAATGATACATTATTTATGATGTAGAGTTGTTGAATAATACATTATTTATGATGTAGAGTTGTTGAATAATACATTATTTATAATGTATAGTTGTTGAATAATACATTATTTATAATGTATAGTTGTTGAACAATACATTATTTATGATGTATAGTTGTTGAATAATACATTATTTATAATGTATAGTTGTTGAATAATACATTATTTATGATGTAGAGTTGTTGAATAATACATTATTTATAATGTATAGTTGTTGAATAATACATTATTAATGATGTATAGTTGTTGAATAATACATTATTAATGATGTATAGTTGTTCAATAAAACATTATTTATGATGTATAGTTGTTGAACAATACATTATTAATGATGTATAGTTGTTCAATAAAACATTATTTATGATGTATAGTTGTTGAATAATACATTATTAATGATGTATAGTTGTTCAATAAAACATTATTTATGATGTATAGTTGTTGAATGATACATTATTTATAATGTATAGTTGTTGAATAATACATTATTTATGATGTATAGTTGTTGAACAATACATTATTCATGATGTATAGTTGTTGAATAATACATTATTTATGATGTTTAGTTGTTAAATAATACATTATTTATGATGTAGAGTTGTAGAATAATACATTATTTATAATGTATAGTTGTTGAATAATACATTATTAATGATGTATAGTTGTTCAATAAAACATTATTTATGATGTATAGTTGTTGAATGATACATTATTTATGATGTAGAGTTGTTGAATAATACATTATTTATAATGTATAGTTGTTGAATAATACATTATTAATGATGTATAGTTGTTCAATAAAACATTATTTATGATGTATATTTGTTGTATGATACATTATTTATAATGTATAGTTGTTGAATAATACATTATTTATGATGTATAGTTGTTGAACAATACATTATTCATGATGTATAGTTGTTGAATAATACATTATTTATGATGTTTAGTTGTTAAATAATACATTATTTATGATGTATAGTTGTTGAATAATACATTATTTATGATGTATAGTTGTTGAATAATACATTATTTATGATGTAGAGTTGTAGAATAATACATTATTTATGATGTATAGTTGTTGAATAATACATTATTTATGATGTAGAGTTGTTGAATAATACATTATTTATGATGTATAGTTGTTGAATAATACATTATTTATGATGTATAGTTGTTGAATAATACATTATTTATAATGTAGAGTTGTTGAATAATACATTATTCATGATGTATAGTTGGTGAATAATACATTATCTATGATATATAGTTGTTGAATAATACATTATTTATGATGTATAGTTGTTGAATAATAAAGAATAGAAAAGTATTCTCCTATACCGGTACAATCTTTACGAAGTGTTTCATCAATTTGTATCCAAGCTTGTAGATTGTCTGGAAATCTTTTGAAAATCCCAGCAAAATTGAACAAACGCTTTTAAGTTTCATACCTAATTATTTCCTCGCCAACGAAGTTGGTGAAGAGGAGATATAGCATCTTTACCGTTTGTTCGTTCGTTCATCCATTTGTCCACATCCATTGTCCGTCCAACCTCATGCATTGTTCAGCTACTGGGGAACAATAGATTTTAGCTCTCAAAGAGGAATTCCAACTATTTTTATGAAAAGAAATTTCTAGAAAGGAGAATCTTGCTTTAAAAAACTTGAAACAAATTTGCATTCCAGACATGAATAGCAAGTAAATTGTTTGTTCTGGGATGGGATGAGAAAACAAAGTTGCATAATAAAGCTGACGACTGAATGGAATTTATGATAAAGTGTCTTGGGAATAAATAGGGAAAAAACAGTAAGTCTTCACTTGAATAGATTGGAAACATAATAGACTTCTGATGAACTCAAATTAATCGACAATAAATGTTTATTCTGATTTAGTAGATATATCAGCTCTATCTGGTTTATAAGGGAATGTGGGATAAGATGTCGTGGCATCTAGTACAGGGAGGGACAGCATGTGGGACAGGGTAGCGTGGCATGTGAAACAAGGTGGTGTCATGACATTTAGTACAAGCTGGGATGGCATGAGGTGGGATGGCGTGGGGACAGGGTGGGATGACATGTTTGACAGGGTGGCCTGGCATCTGGGACAGAATGGCATGTAATGGAAGGTATCTGGATTTCAGCTGAGATAGTATGTGGGACAGGGTTGAATAGCAATTGGGATAGCATGAAATGGCCTGTGGGACAGAGTGGGATGGCACTTGTTACAAGAAGAAATGGCATGTGGGAAAGTGTGGGATGGCACATGGTGCAGGGAGGAGTGGCATGTGGGACAGGGTGGCAAGTTATGGTTGGATGTCATCTTGATTGCAGGTGTGATGACATGTGGATCATGTGGTGGAATGGATTTTTGTGTGATATCCTGTAGGAAGGGAAGTAGCATGATATGGCATGTGGAACAGTAGGATGGCAGATGTGACAGAGGCTGGAAAGCATGTTATTAGCTGTGAGGTGATTTGTATCCTTTGTGATGTATGGTTATTAAAAAATATGTAAATTTGTGATGTCATCAGTTGAATAACTCTCCATTTCAGATAAAAATTCCTTTTTCCTTTTTTTACGTTTGTTTGAAGTATCACAGCTGTATGTGATTGTAATTTTTCCCCAAAATGTGTGGAAAGTGGGCAGGAAAACAATCAAGTTTGGAAAATGCTTTTGTTCCACATTTCTAATTAAAAGCCTACCTTATAAAAACAATTTAATTTGATGGCATTAAATAATGTCATGCTTTAATTTATTCCGCCTACCTTATCATAGACAAAAGACTTGAATTTGATGGCATTAAATTATGTCATGCTTTAGTTTAATCCAGGACAATGTGGAAGAATCTTGGGTTTATATGCTAGATCCATAAAAATGGACACACTGTATGCTTTTGTTAAGGCCCTTGTTTATTCAAGAAATA
This sequence comes from Chiridota heheva, assembly GCA_020152595.1. Classification (NCBI taxonomy): domain Eukaryota; kingdom Metazoa; phylum Echinodermata; class Holothuroidea; order Apodida; family Chiridotidae; genus Chiridota; species Chiridota heheva. The sequence goes on along the minus strand of JAIGNY010004016.1, from coordinate 75,075 downwards.
GTAATCTAGCTATTCTACTACCCCTGGTGTTGACGTCAGCTTTCGATTGAAGTTTTTGGAGGAGTTTCTTTGCTTTAGTGAAGTGTTTGGTTAAAGTTTTTGGAGGAGTTTCTTTGCTTAATGAAGTATTTGGTCAAAGTTTTTGGAGCAGCTCCTTTGCTTAATGAAGTGTTTGCTTAAAGTTTTTGGAGCAGTTTCTCTTCTTAGTGAAGTGTTTGGTTAAAGTTTTTGGAGCAGTTTCTTTGCTTAATGAAGTGTTTGATTAAAGTTTTTGGAGGAGTCTCTTTGCTTTAGTGAAGTGTTTGGTTAAAGTTTTGGAAGGAGTTTCTTTGCTTAATGAAGTGTTTGGTTAAAAATTTTGGCACAGTTTCTTTGCTTTAGTGAAGTGTTTGGTTAAAGTTTTTGGCACAGTTTCTTTGCTTTAGTGAAGTGTTTGGTGGTAAGTTTTTGGCACAGTTTCTTTGCTTAATGAAGTGTTTGGTTAAAAAATTTGGCGCAGTTTCTTTGCTTTAGTGAAGTGTTTGGTTAAAGTTTTTGGCACAGTTTCTTTGCTTTAGTGAAGTGTTTGGTGGTAAGTGTTTGGCACAGTTTCTTTGCTTTAGTGAAGTGTTTGGTTAAAGTTTTTGGCACAGTTTCTTTGTTTTAGTGAAGTGTTTGGTTAAAGATTTTGGAGCAGTTTCTTTGCTTTGGTAAAGTGTTTGGTTAGAGTTTTTAGCACAGTTTCTTTGCTTTAGTGAAGTGTTTGGTTAAAAAATTTGGAGGAGTTTCTTTGTTATGGTAATGACATTCCTGACATGAATAGCAATTGAAATATTTTTGTTTCATGAAAGAAAATTTTGACAAAAGATCTCCTTACCTTTAAAAATTCAAACTTCAGTTTCATGGAGTTTCCATTAAAGCTCAGGTTATTTGAAATCATCTGCCCCTATTCACCCCCTCCCCCCCCCCCTCCATCATCCTACACACACATTACTGCATATATCTCCCTCAATAAACTTGACAATTCTCTATGCTAGTATTGAATAGTTGTGCATGCTGCTGTCGTTGCGACAGTTCTAGTTTTATTTTAAAATAACAAATGTTTTATGATTATTTAACAGTCTGGATATATATATATATATATATATATATATATATATATATATATGTATGTATGTATTTCATTTCATTTATTTTGTTTCTTCACAACATTAACATATGTACAACAGAATGACAGATAACAAGCTTTGGTAGAAATTTGAAGCAAAAAAGAAGTAACATAATATGATATATACAATATAATACAATACAAATGATGTGAAAGGAAGTGCTTTAAAAAACTCTTGTGAGCTTAACTAGTAAAACACTCCCTGTAATTACTCTAAGTATAAATTAAATGAGCAAGAAATAGTTAACCCCAGAAACGTTGGATATACATGCCCTCTACCACCCCTCTCACCCCAAAAGCAAAACAAAAAAAGACGCGCTCCCCCCGTACCACCACCCCACCCCGTAGCAAGAAGGACACCTAATCAAAACATAACAATGCAAATAAATCAATAGGCTAGGATAAAGAATGCTTTAAGATCTTTTCTAAATTGACTGACTGTATTTAAGGATTTTATTTTAAGAGGTAAAGAATTCCATAGATTAACTGCACGATTTCTCAAGCTACTTATGCTATGTATGTATGTATGTATGTATGTATGTATGTATGTATGTATGTATGTATGTATATATATATATATATACATATATATATTTCTCTATATATATATATATGTATGTATGTATGTATGTATGTATATATATATATATGTATATATATATGATATATATTATAATTTATATGGCGCATTTTCTAGTTGAAAAAACTATTCAAATGCGCTCTACAACTGACAGACTAGTTCTCCGGCTGCCTATGGGCGCTCATGAACTTAGTACTTGAAAGGGAAAGTGAATGAACACCACATTTTCACGCTTCTCTTCTTGAGTAGCGTTTAGAGAACCAGGCAGGGGTGACTCTCCTACTGTTGGCACCGACAGTTCAACGTCCCCGCCGAAGGACGATGTGCGCCATTCAACCATTGTTGCTTCTCTCAACAGCTGAATGAGGTGTAGGAGCTGCAGACGAAATGCTTCCGCTTTGATAATCGGCGTATCTGTCTGCTTAGCTGTGAAAAAATCGAGTTAGACCTGATCGAGGTCTGCCAACTGAGCTACCTATTCTCCTAATATATATATATATATATATATATATATATATATATATATATATATATATATATATATATATATATATATATATATATATATATATATATAGTACATACATACATATATATGTATATATATGTATATATATATATATATATATATATATATATATATAAACATATATATATATATATATATATATATATGTCTATATATATATATATATATATATATATATATATATATATATGTATATATATATATATATATATATATATATATATATATATATATATATACACATATTTATATGTATATAAAAATATCTATATATATATACAGTATATATATATATGTATATATATATATATATATATAT
>JAIGNY010004016.1:0-67500 GCA_020152595.1 Chiridota heheva | reverse complement strand
TATTATTATTATTATTATTAGTAGTAGTAGTAGTAGTAGTAGTTAGTATTAGTAGTAGTAGTATTACTATTATTATTATTTTGATGTTGGTGTGAAGCTGTTAATGTTTTCCACAGAAACATGAAAGTAGCTGCAGATTCAGGGACAACTTTATATTACAAAGGATAAGTTGTTATTGTTTAAATCTAACGTCTTACTAATGAAGGTAATTTCACTACAGGTTCAGTTCAGAGAGTATACTCTTTATTCAGACCCAAAATCAGAGAAATTTCAAGAAATCATTGCCAAAAATATTTAAGAAGGGGTTTAGATGAAGAAAATATAAAGAGGATTGACTCTTATATTACATCACAAACTTTGATTTATTTTCTGTGTGTTTTGACAGAAGTTTTGATTAGCTCTAGAACAGTTAACTCATGTTTTGCTTCTGTTTACTTTCTTCAATCATCTACAAGGATAATGAGTTAATTCTCAATTGAGGTGTCAGTAGGTCATAAGAGAGTCTGAACTTGATTGTTGCTGACATTGGTGGAAGGCTTCACTCTTTCTGGCATCTCCTTCAACATTCTTACTCTTATAATATTATGACATTGATGTAGTGACATGTAATATTATGACATTGATGTAGTGACATGACCATTGCTTTCTTTATTTTGTCTCCTCAACTCTTATAATATTATGACATTGATGTAGTGACATGACCATTGCTTTCTTTATTTCGTCTCCTCAACCTATTTTCATCTCTGATATAGTTTAAATCTCTCTGGCACAGTTTGACTGTCGTGGTGACGTAACCTTACCAAACAAATCCCCACATCATTACTGACATTCGCGAGAATTAGCCTTTCTGGGTTTAATGATTGACAGCTTGTTTTAACCAATCACCGCATGAATATGCCTAGCAACAAAATCTGCGTAACTAAGTGGGGTCAAACATGCCACGCGGTACTGGTACAGTACAGCTAGCTAACGGGGTGCGCTCATGTAGTCAATGCAACTTACTGCACAAAACAAATTTCTGGACACACAGACTGAGTGACGGCAAAATGGTGAACAAAATTGCCCTTACGGGCCCGCTGTGGGCTTTGTAAATATGATTGCTGTTACCCAGAACAGTTAGCAAATTAAATTTTGTTTATCCTATTTGCTAAAAACTCTAAAGATTCGGAGAAGTGCCATAAATGGATCAAAGCTTGCGGCAGGCCTCGCGAACATCTGAATGTCAACACATTGGTAATGCACGATTGCGGATTTGAGGTTTGTTTGCCCCACATAGTTACCGCGTTGTCATGGTGGGTGTGTCTTTTTGGAAACCTGGAAAGGTTAATTGGAATGAAATTAAGGATAACTATAATGGTCGAAAATGTTCATCTTATATGAAATAGGACACCAAAATACTGCAGAAAGTACTCTATCTTGCTCTTTTGTGGGGACATTTTAGTTTATTATTCTATCAAATTTGTATGCACTTTACTGATATAGAATTTGTTGTTTTGCAGAAAAGTTACCGTCACTTCCTAAACAACTTTTAAAGTATTTTATAGCAAATTAATTTAAATTTCATGTACTATTTTTTCGAGAGAAATTTTAAAGTTACAATCATCGCCAAAAGTGTTGCGACAAAATTACTGAAGTATTTTCAGCGGCATTTTACCCCCTTTTACCCCCCTTTCAATGTTGTGCACTTTGCAAGAAAGTAGGGAAATTGCGACTTACAACATTGATGGAGGGAAGCGAGGATTTGTCCCAACTACTTTTGGTCGTGATTGTAGTCACTTCTTGATTCTACTATTGACTGATCCAATTGCTGTAAGTCACAAAATCTTGGAGGATATTTCAATAGGATGCACAAAGAATTTTGAGGAGCATGAATCTGTGGTACCTCAGGTCTTCTAGTCTGATTTCATTTCCACACAAATCTTTTTCTAAACTTGAATATCATCCTTACAAAGTATCATTTCTGAACGCTTCCTTCTCCTTGTCGTTTTATTGTCTTCTTTCCATAAATGTATAAACAGAGAATGATGAGCTCAGTCGGTGAGTGTAGCCAACATGTGCTTCTGATAGTCACCAAAATCGTGATTTTCCCCATCGACTCCGAATGATAAGGAATAATAATAGTAACTTTAGTTAAAAAGCTTAAGCTTCAATTTTTTTCTGTTTTAAATATGTTATGTAAGTTTTGGTATTCTAAGGTAATGTTAAGTTTTCAGGAAAACCCCATGTCGTCTTTACAAGAAAAGTGAAATTTTTGACCTATTTTTCGTATTAGGACGATACTGGTTTTTTCAGATAATATTCCATAATATATTGGGAAATAAAAAAAAAAAATCAAAGTGACAGTTTATAAATAAAGTGACTTTAAACTTCGTTATCATTGGAGTGAAGGAGAAAAATCATGATTTTGGGTACTTTCGCCAATACATGTTGGCTTTACTCGCTATCACAGCGGTCATTGGGACTTGGAACTCAGCATTCTCTGTTTATGCTTATATGCCTCTATCTCTACAATGGACACGCAGTTCATTTAAATGTAGATTTGTGGTAGTAGATGCTAGCTCAGTTATTGTCAACTATTTGTGATGCTTATTTCATCTAAGGAATGCGGATCTTGACGACAGAACAAGTTTTATATCTATCAGGTATGTTACTTTACACAGTGCTCATCAGCTGTGCTGCCATGCCATGCTTGCATTCACAGAAGCGAAACGACGTGCTTTACTTTATTTGTAACTTTTACCTTGTTATGATTTCTTGGTTTTGCATGTTTTCTTGTGTTTCAGTTTTAGGTCAAAAATATTGACTAAAACTTGGCATTTTGCCGATTTGTTTAAAATTTGTTTAAAGACATAACATCATACATCCAACTTACAGTACCTAAACTCTCCAGTATAACTTGACCACAGTTGTGGTGCCATTAGACCCCACGTTCCAACCAACTTATTTCACATACTTTGTTTTGGCATTTCTCTTATAGTCCTAAAATTTAAATCAATATACTTTATCATTGAAATCAATGCCTAATGGCGGAGAGGAACACAAACTATTGAGGAGAAAACAATGAATGATAAGGGGTATCAATTTTGCACCATTTTTGGGCAGCTTCCAGTCTCAAAATATTTTTCTGCCGGTAACTAATAATATCTGATTAATTTTTGGACAGTTTCAATGTAAAGAAACACACAAAGGATATTCACTTGGCTTGGCTACATACAGTAGCAGAGCTGAAGAGTGGTTCCTTTCCCTCTCCATTTTTCTTGAAATGGATCATGATTTGGAAAATCTTATGCAAGCGAACATTATTAGCCATAAAAAGCACTTTGCAGAATAACTAAAAAAAGTGTTTGTTTTTTGCCAAATTATGTTTGGTTGGTATGTTTATAATGTTGTTATTTGTGTTTACAAAACTTGAAAGGATTAGTTCAGTGGTCAAGCAAGTCTATTTTATATGAGGACTTTAAAAGAAACAAATTAGTGAAGAAAGCATTCAAAAATCTTATTCCGTTAAGGAATAAGATAACTTAACTTTAAGCTTTAAGTTTAAAGTTTGGTATAGAAACGACTGAAATCAGACTAGTTATGATGTCATAGCCTTGGATTCCTTAGTCTTTATGGCTTCTATCATATTTTGTCCTGCAATTTTGTGGCTTATAAACCATGGGATATGTCAAAAAAGTAGCATAACTGAATCTAGGAAGGGTATTTATAATATACCACCTAAAGAAAGTTTGAGGGAAAATAATTTAAATAGTGAAAACATTCAATCAACTCTCTTTAAAATACATAAAGACTTTGAGGAATCTGAGGCTGTGACATCACAATAAGTCTGATTTCAGTCGTTAGAGAAATAATACCAAATTTTAAATTTAAATATCTCCTTAATGGGATAAGATTTTTGAATGTTTTCTTCACCATTTTTTTTTTTTTTTGAAGTCCTCTTGCATATAAGATGGACTTGCTTGACCACTGAACTAATCCTTAAGTTTATGTATAGAGTTAGTTTTGTAAGTAACATTTTCGGTATAATATTGCAGATGTGCAGCTATAATGCGTTGTTTAATTTACTTATATAGAACAGAGCTACTCGATAGGTCTTCAGGCAAAGGCTTAATAACATTTTACCTGTGACCAGAAAGCTTCTTTTTGAGTTATGAGTTGAGGAATAACAACGTTGAGGATTAACTCACACATTTTAAGTTGGGTTTTTCTTTCTTTTGCTTGTGGTCATCACATTTTGCAATACTTAACAAACTTCATTGTCATTATTGGCTTTTATTTCTGTTTTTTTTCTTTCTTCAAACTTTAAAGACATTTAACATAAAACATATGAGTCTTATATCATGGGTAAGACCCCACCCAATCTGTTATTCCTTTTAAAGACAATTCACGCTCTCTTCAAGCAACACTTTTTGTGCTATAGCTCAGAATCTTACATACCGGCAGTAATTTAAAGACTAATCTTTGTCACAGTGCCGTTAAACATCAACAAACCAAACCAACTCATCTTTGTACCCATGTTTTAAGAATATGCCACATTACAATTATCCGGTGTAATATTTATCCCCTATAATAATTGTCACACATAATGATTACCCATATAGTAAGAATTATTTGTCTGGTAGCATGGTAGGTTTGACTTTCAACCACTTCAGGAACAAATTTGTGATTCAATTTAAAAAAAAAAAAAAAAATACAATTTTTTTCCATGCTATGAATATGCAATCTGGTCCAATGACCTGAATCTAACGCACTTCTAACCAACTTTAAAACATAGTTACCAACCCAGCCCTGACCTCCATGATACCTCTAACATCCCTCACTTCTTTTCAGCGCCACATAAGCCACATAATGCTAGTGCCCACATCTCAACGCTACTGAGTCGGTGGGGCACAGGTAGTTGTAGGTGACTTCTTATTATAACACCGCTGCGGGCCACAGTTCCATGTAGGGATCAGTAGAACGGCTCCTGTGAACGGCTCTGTATGGGTCCATATGGCTCCATGATGCGGGTTCATGGCCCCGTGCCACGGTTTTACGAGTCCATACGGGTCCAATGAATGGCCCCGTATGGGTTCATATCGCTCCATTAAACAGGTTCATGGGTCCGTGCCTTGGCTTTACGGATCCACGCGGCTCGCGACTTTATGTCTCTTTAGTTAACTACCTGTACAGCGTACGGTATTAGTTTTCTCTACATTCGTATCCATCAGCTTTGCAGGCCCATGTTGTAACAACCTTCCAAAGTTAACAGCCCGTATAGCATACGCCTTACGTTAACGCCATATCTAATCAACTTAATACAAGTTAAGATGCTCATATGAGTTGCCAGCGGCAACACGGTTCCGCAAGTGCAACATGGTTCCGCAACTGCAACAGCCTAATCCAAGTTGACGGCGCGTATAGTATATGCAGGACATTAACATCTTTTTACAATAACTTACTAAGGTTAATGACCCACGTCTACGTTAACGACCCATGCAGCATACGCAGTACATTAACAAGACACTAAAACAACGTAACGAAGTCTATAACCAGACGAACTATAGCCACTGGCTATGCATTTCCACGGTTGCAACAACCGGTATAACGTTGACAGCCCGTATAGTATACACTATATTGGAACGGTTGCAACTTCTTTACATTAACGACCCGTATAGTATAGAGCATATGTTAACAAGATATTAAATACCTTAACTAAGTTAATAACCAGACAGGCCGTAGCCACCGGCCCCACGCTTCCACGGTTGCAAGAACCTGTTCAACGTAATGGCCTGTATTGCTTACGATGCACATTATAACACCATTTTGATTAACCTTTTCTGGCAAATGGACTTTATTAGTCGTTAACCAGGGTTAATAGTACCAGTCAGACCCAGTACCAGTCAGATCCACAACATATTGTCTGTACACTTTTCAACCACGCCGGTCTGTATGACCAGCCAGATTTACTTATCGTTTTAAATCAGTAAAGTTTAAACAAACTTTATTCACAGCCAAATTCAACTCACACCAGCAAGGTCTTGCATCTATGGTGGACACCTGAACAACGCAGTGTGGAGACAGTTTTCCTCACTACGGTTCACGTGGATTGGCTAATGACCCATTTTTCATACGCTGTTACTCTAACGCTAGACTTTAACAGCACGAGGTGACATGTGCAGTAACACCTGCCACATTGCTCCTCAGTCATCGCGTAGCGTCTTGTTAATGTTTTTGTACGCTGACACTATACGAAGACAACGGTCTCCTTATACTCTCCACAGTGGTAACCATGGGCTCCACCTGTCCACTGTTGTAAGAGCTTTCTAGAATTAATGTCCCGTAAAGTATACGACATCGTTAACTCTATGTTTAGAATAGCTTATTGGAGCTAATGGCCTGAACTCACTTTACTGGCGACTTGGACAACCTAAGGAGGGCGTCTAGCATAGCCAGGCGCACCCCGGACACACCCGGGTGCGGCACTGGCAAGAGGTCCGCCTAGGGTTTACACGGGAGTCATGCTATGACAGTTGACCATGTGATCCCCTGCAGACTTGCACACTTAACAATGACTGAGACGTAGTGGTGTGGCAAGACCACGCATGGCTTAAGGAGCGGCACTTAAAAAAGTCATTAGGAGAGCGGGAAAGGGAAGCACTGTTTGACGATCCTCTTACCCCCCGCCTCCTCCTCATCCACCACGCTCAACAGCACTCCACCCCCCTGCTGGTTTTGCCGATGTTCAGCATTTCGCTCACTTCTCTCCCCTGGTCCTCTCCACAGTGGAGCAGGTTCCAGAGTAGGGATCGAGTAAAAAGCAGGAAGCGCTAATGGAGAGGACAGTTTCCGTCCTTCCCTTTCTTCTCACTTCCTTCCTTCCCACCTGAGCCCAGACATGGACATAGGAAGAAAAATAAGAGTTAATCCATGGAAGGATGTTTCCTGCCTTCATGGACTCCTTAATATCTAGGCTTCTGTTGTGGGTCACACAGGCTGTGGAGGAGAGGCTGCTGCCTCCCACGCACCACCGACCAGCAGTGACCGATGCATGCTTTCAACACTCCTAGACTTGGCGAGTTGTGGGGGGGGGACGTCTTTGAAATCTACCCCTCAGGCTAAAGATGGTCTCACGGAGACCTTGACCATTCTGGACTTTACACGAAGCCATGTACAGCCGTTAGAGGAAAGAGTGCTAGCCGTGAAGGCGATAGCAGATTTCCTCCTCTCACAGCGAACACCTCTGGCGAGAGACTGACTGATGCTCATAGACTGCTTAGCCAGTCTGGTGGACATAGTCCCCTTGTGCAAGTTTCACATGAGGGACCTACATCCCCTTTTGCTAGACCTTGTGTGGTCCTTTACAAGGAACCTCAGTACCCCCGCTCCACACCTTCAGACAGTGGCCACCCACGTATAGTGGTAGTGCGGACACTCCCACCTGTTGTGAGGAACAAAGTCAGAACTTCACCGTCAGTGGTGACGGATGTGTCTTGGACGGGGTGGGAAGCACATTTAACGTGGTCCCCAATCGCAGGGACTTGGGCAGGTACTTTTCATATTCAGCACTTTACTATTCTAAAATAACAGGCAGTAGGCCGGACACTTTTACATTTCTACCACTAGTGCTGAGCAAAACAGTTTAGAACGCACCGACATTGCACCACTGTTGTGGTCTCTCTCTTTCAGACAGGGAGGAACAGATTCCAGGAGTTTCTGGAATCCTTCCTCTCCTTGGTGCAAGACAAACTATGTCAGCCCTTAGGCCGTTCACCTCTCGGACTAGGAGAACATGATCACAGGTCTATCGTCTCGCCTCAGTGGAAGTCCCACAGGATGGGCATGCTTACCGCAGGTGACCAGAGTGATCTGGACAACATTCAGCCTACTGGACGTAGGTCAGTCTGCGTCCGTGGACAATTACAAGCTACCGATTCTCTGTGTCCTGATTCCTGACCCGCGGGTTTTGGAGTCAATACATTCACTTTCAAAGGGACTCACTGTGAGTTATGCCTTTCCGCCATTCGCGTTGGTACCGAGGGTATTCAGGGGATGTACAACCGAAAGCAACCATTTGGCCCGGCGAACTGCAGTTCCCTCAGCTGCTCAAACCTTTTGCAGGTTTCCCATACGAGCCTCTGGTCAGAGACGATTTACGTCTCATTCCTGGGCCCCGGCAAACTGGACCACAGTCCAAGAGCACTTTGTTTGACTGTGTGGCCTCTGTCCGCTGATCCTTGGTGTAGCAAGGCTTTGGGGAGGTCTTCTCCCAGACTCGGTTCAGTCAAGGGCTCTAGAATAGCTGTAGCAGCCATCGACCAAGGTTTGCCAGTCGGGTCAACGGTTATAGACTTGTGACCATTGGGGAAATTAGCCAAAAAAACCTTATTGGTAGGACATTCTTCCTAGATTCTTGCGTCCCTGTGAGTCATGCAAGTTGTCGTAGGCACACTGGGGGACGCTCTGCTCGAGCCACCCCTCACATGCCCACTTTGGAGTTGACACTTAAAAGAGTTTTCTGCTTTCCGCGGACTCTAGTAAGCGCAGAGGTGCTATTTGTGCTCCTTCCCCCAAAGAAGGTCATTTTCATCTTTCGCCCGGAGCCGGTACTTGTACCGCCACTTTCCGCACCTTCAGACCCACCAGAAAACGAGGTATGGTGCCCCGTCTGGCGTGTTTAGAGTTGCTTTAAAAGTACGCAGCCGATGCTTGGCTTTACAATAGCATTCTTCGTTTCGTTACGGAGATCTTTTCGTACTGTCGCGAGATACTATCTTACGATGGATCGTTCAAAGCAATCTCTTAAAATAGTCGGCGCTGTTCATGGAATAGCCAGGGTATGCACTCGGGTTAGAGGCATGGCCCCTTTCACGGGATAATTTGTGCAGCTGTTTGGAAAATGCATGCTGCATTTATTCCTTGTATTTGCTTGTCTTACTTTACAAAGTTTGTGTTACCTTGCTAACTTCAGAGGTTTTTTGACCTTTAGACATTAATGACATCGGGAATGACCTTGGCCCCAGCATCAAACGTACCCTCGTGGGATGACTTCACCATCTTCTACTCCTCCCTAGCTTTCCTATTGTTGAAAATAGGCTTCAAACCAGCCTCAATCAGCTGCAAGTCTGGAGCAACAATAACGGTTTAGATTCTCCAAAGACAAGACAGTCTGCATGCACTTTTGTCATTTCAACAACCTCCACCCCAACCCGAACTTTGTGCTCAATGGGAATCGCATCCCTAAAGTTGAAAACACAAAGTTCCTTGGTCTAACTCTAGACCCCAAGCTCACCTACAAGCCACACATCACCAACCTGAAACTAAAATGCAATAGCTCCCTCAACCTCCTCCGACTGCTCTCAACACTACTTGGGGAGCGAACCGCTATGCTCTCCTCAAAATTTTCAGGCTCACCATTCGTGCCAAGCTTGACTATGGCAATATTGTTTACTGTGTCGCTCACAACTCATACCTCAACCACATTAACACCATCCAAAATGAAGCCCTCAGGCTTTGTCTAGGAGCCTACAGGACCTCCCCAATCACTAGCCTTCATGTTGAAGCCAACGAACCCCCTTTCTACTTAGATGTAAAAAGCTTAGCCTCTCCTATGCTTTTAGAGTCCTCACCAACACCCAGAACCCTGTTTACAACCTCATTAGGTACCCCAATTTCTCCTCCCTCTTTGATAGGACTAAAACCCTATCGCCCCCTTCAGCTTACGCATTAAATCAGACCTCTTTCAACTTGGCATCAACCCCGCCACTCTCGGCACCTATTCCTGGCCCACTTTTTCGCCTTGGGCCACCCCCCTTCCTTCTGTCCACCTAGACCTCTCCACTTATAACAAATCTCAAACTCACCCTAATCTCTTCATCAATCTCCACAACCAAATCAAAGACCAACTCTCAAATTACACCTCCATCTATACTGATGGCTCCAAGGAAGGCAACAAGACAGCTGCTGCTGCCATCATCCAAGACATCACCCTCAGTAGCAGACTTCCTGACCACTCATCCATCTTTTCAGCCGAGGCTAAGGCCATTCTCCTCGCCCTCAACTTTATTGAGTACTCTCCTGTTAGTCACTTTGCCATTTTCTCTGACTCAAAGGCTGTTCTTACTTCATTACTCAATCTTAAATGGGATAACCTCACCTGCCACCTCCTCCTCCGGAAACTCTTTTCTCCCACCCTCTGCAGGAAAAGTGTTCTTTTCTTCTGGATACCCAGCCATGTTGGCATCCCTGGCAATGACAGGGCTGATTCAGCCGCTAAGCTTGCCCTTAACCTCCTCCCTTCCCCTTTTCCCAAAACCCTCTCTGACATCAAACCGCTTATCGCTTCTCTTGTTCGTGACCGCTGGCAAACCTTATGGAACTTCCAAATTGATAACAAACTCCATGTTATCCAGCCCACAATCGATCAAATCCACCATCAACAACCTTTCTCGTATCGATAACGTTCATATTACCCGTCTTAGAATTGGTCACACCCACCTCACTCACTCCCACCTCCTTATTGGTTCCCCCAACCCCTCTGTAACAATTGCCACTGCATCCTTACAATCCAACACGTTCTCCTTGCTTGCCCCTGTACAACCTTCCCAGAGCTTCTCTCGCTCCCCACAACTCAATTGCTGAGTTCTTCCAAAAAATCCTCCAGATAAAATAGTCTCCTTCCTTCAGCATGCATCACTCTACAACCATATTTAATCCTCCTCTTCCACCCCTCTCTACTCTGTTTTTAGTTTTACCCATGCACCTCCTCTCTCGATCACAGCTTTCTGGCTTTTGTTCTTGAATTTCTCTCATTCTTCCCCTGGTCTCTTTCCTTACTACCTCTAAAATGATCTGACCTCTCAGGCACAATTTGACCTTCGTTGTCGTGGTGCCGTTAAGACCTCATCAAACAAACAAACAAACAAACATTAGAGGATAAGGAATCTAATTCTTTAAGTACGATAAGGACCAGCCTTTTGAAAATTGGGCTTCAACCTGAACTCCCTTCCTTCCTTTCATTCCTCAGTTGCAATCTGATTACATATTTATAGCATGGAAGGTAAGATATAACTTGAAGTAAATTTACCCTGCTTCCCATAGCGGGTTTATTTACAAGAGTTATACTTACCTTCCTTGCATCCTGGCACACCTCCGCTCTCTCTTATTCAGACCTCAGTGGAATGTTCAGTGAGGGATGTTAGAGGTGTTATGGAGGTCAGGGCAGGGTTGGTAACTAAGTTTCTAAGGTCGGTTAGAAGTGCGTTAGAATCAGGTCATGGACCAGATTGCATATTTATAGCAGGGAAGGTAAGTATAACTCTCATAAATATCCCTGCTACGCTTCGCAGGATAAATTTACTCATCAATGTTCCAACTTATACTCTCCAATCTTCTCATAAAATGTCTGATTATTAATTTGGGATATGTGGTATCGCTTTGTTGAATTATAAGTAAAAATAAATCACAGTTTTGGTCAATTCAAACGTTACGAGACTGAACCAAAATTCAAACACTGTGTGTAAACTATGTCTAATTACCCAGCAGGTGTTCCAGTAAAACGTACAATGTCCGATCGCTGTATAAACTTCAATGAATGATTATTTTAGAACTTCACAATCAAAGTATGAGTCATTTATTTAGTGAAAATGGAGTTTAATTAACAGTTAAATTAGTAATCATTAAAACTTAGCTAAGGTTGGTTAAATCAGGAGGGTTAAATTTGGTTCACCCACTATACTACGTGTTAGACAGAAAATTGTCAGAAGTACAGTATTAAATCAGGGATTTGTTACTTAAAACAAATTCCTGATTAAATATACTAAGAAAATTTCAAATGTAATCTTCAAAATGTCTGTTTCAGCTTTTTGCACGCTGCTACAGTAACTTCAGCTAAATATTCTTGTTATATGTTTGACATTTCAGATCAAGAATAGATCATCGGGTGAAACAACGAACAGTTTGTGTTTAGTGTCATTGTTACATGATGTTTCATTTCTATTATACTTTTATGATGCTTTCTATCTGATGAATAGTCTTATAATGTAAGGAAAATTCCCATCTGGCACTGCATGCACTGTCAGATAAAATTTTAATACGTATTTGACATTTCAGATCAAGAATAGATCATCGGGTGAAGCAGCTAACAGATGTCCTGACAAGGGAGCTGCAAGGGTCACCAGAAAAGTCCTTGCGAGGTGGACCACAGGTGACCAGACGGGCGGTCACTCAACTAATAAGATTAGGAAGGTCCACACTGGTCAGTTTGTTTTATTTTGTATTGTTGTAGATTTAGTTGAGTGTTTGACAAGTGCATCTTTTATTAAATAGAATGAAAGGAGCAAAATGATGAAGAACGTGTTTAAAAATCTTGTTTTGTTTAACCCTTACTCTACCAGGGCTTTAAAAAAAAACGACCCCAATATTTGTAACTTTTTTTTCATATGCATTTTTGACAACTTTCCTTTCATTTTCTTTCGTTACAAGTTTGGTTGGAATAGGTGCTAAGATATTTATCTTTTGAGTAATTAAAACCAATTTAGGAAATATTGGACAAAATTATGCAAATTAAGCAAATTTTGGCTAAATTTGGTCAACAAATGGTCAATCTTTGCAGAAGTATAACTTCTTGTCAGTATTGAAAACAGAGATTTGTGTTACATATTTAGATTCTTTTTGAAATTTCCTTTCCAATGATACTAATCTATAATTTTTAGAAAGAAAGGAAAGATGAAAACACATCAAAAATGATCAAAGTCAAACGTCCCCTGAAAGCTGCAGCAGAAAAATAATTACGCAGTGGTCATGGCGAGACTCGAATCCGGAGCGCTCGCATGCTAGTCGCGTACATTTCCTCTGCACCACGTAGTCGTTCAAATTGGAGAGGTGTTATTTAATTCTTATAGGATAGGTTCTAAATAGAGGGGGGTATGCCTTTATTTATATATCAAATAAAAGAAAATTTCAAGCGCTTATGAACGGCGGTTTAACAAGGCATGTGTGATGTACGGTTTGGGTTACACAATTTTTTGAAGAAAAAAAACGGGTCAAAAATGGCAGAAATTCATGAAATTTTGAAGAAATTTCTCCAGAACAAAAGATTGCACGTAGGGATTATAAAAATTATACCAGAAAGCAATACTATCATGTCTTAGAACTTGCGTGTTTGATTTTGAAGCAAAAATGTGATCTTGAAGTTATCGCAAGATGTAAAAGAGAAAAATAAAACAATTGTAAATTTTTTAGCAATTATTGAGTTTTACCCTTTTTCGATGTACTTTTTCTAAAAATTATGTAATATGACCCCTATGAAAAAGTTTCATTTTGTGAAAGAAAAATCCGAGTACTTTAAAATGATACCAAGATTACTCTTATAGGACTGTGGTAAAGTCCCGATTTTATTTTTAGAAAAAGGTGGTTTGAAAATGGCGATACTATTGCCGCGTGGTAGAGTAAGGGTTAATGGAGTAGTTCAGTGATCAAACAAGTTCTATCTTGTAGGAAAGAGGACTGTAAGAGAAACAAAATGGTGAAGAAATTATTTCAATATCTTATTCGTTTAAAGGAAAGGTATTGTCCTATTAACACATTCAGAAGTGAACACCGCTGTGCTGGTAACATCACTTCCAGCTTTCAATTTTTGTTAACGATTGCGAAAAATTTCCGATGTTATCGATTACACATCCGCAGGACCAAACACAGGGGCCTACATTTGTTACACAGACTTCCCACAATGCAGGACCAAACACAGGGCCTACATTTGTTACACAGACTTCCCACAATCAATAAGGAAATTGAAAAACAGAAGTGAGGTTTAATACCAAAATGGCAGCATTCACTTCTGAAGTTTTTGTGGAACAATACCTTCCCTTTAAAGAGATATTCCAGTTAAAAGCTCTGTCTTCTCTGCATAGAAATGACTGGTGTATTAAGTCTACTATGGAAGTCTGGTGCCCTCATCCTCACGTTCTTAACATTTGTTAATGTATTCTAAACAAACTTTATTTAACATTTTACCTATTGGAATTATTTTTCTTCAAATTTCTTCAGGTGGTAAATCATAATTACCCTTACTATATTTGTTTTACTACTTTCCTGACATATCCAATTGTTTTAATGCCACAAGATCGCAGGACATAGAGACTTTGAGGAATCTGAGGCTGTGATATCACAACTAGTCTGATTTCCGTCATTTCTATACAAATGAAACAAAACTTAAATACCTCCTTAACAAAAAAAGATTTTTGAATACTTTCTTCACCATTTTGTTTGTTTTTGAAGTTCTATTTCATATCAGATAGACTTACTTGACCCCTGAATTATTCCTTTGGTGAGACACTCAAGTTTATAGAGGGAATCTCATATGAAGAAAATGTCTTGACCCACCATCAATCAATCTGATAGATAATAATACTGTTACTTTCTTTAAGGGAAGTGATTGACTTGTCAGTGATTGTGGAAATTCATAATTTGATGCAAGGCCTGCTGTACACTGTTTTAAGAGAACCATCATATTGAACTTGTAACATAATATAGCCTATACTATAGTGCTTCAGGAAGTTAAAATTTAAAACAACCAACAAACCAGGGGCAAACAAAAGAGATTTATCTATTGTTGAACTTTTGCAGGTTAATCCCCATTCATATCGAGATCAACACAGAAATCCAAATACAATGTACAGTGCATTCATAAATTAAGAGTAAATGCGCGGATGCTTGTTTCTTGTGTTGACATCGATTAAATAGGCAGGTCTGTGTTATTTTGGGGTCGGGCTCCGTTCGCGACCGGTCGCCTGTTGGTCAGGTGACGGTCACATAAAGCTTTTATGTGACCTCTCAGGCACAATTTGACCCTCGTTGTCGTGGTGCCATTATAAGCCCACATCAAACAAACAAACAAACTTTATGTGACCCTTACAAATAGCTTAAAGAATGAAGATGTTGCATAATTCTTCTAGTGTAGATTTTCTGCACCAGCCAGTTGCATACAATTTGTTACAGAACAACAGAGCTAAACAAAAACTACTGAAAACAAGAATTTATGGATTTTTTTAAATTTTTCATAAGAAAATTAATATATATATATATATATATATATATATATATATATATATATATATATATATATATATGTATATATATGTATATATATATATATATATATATATATATATATATATATATATATATATATATATATATATATATATATATATATATTTATATATATATATATATATATATATATATATATATATATTTTATATGTATATATAGATATATATATGTATATATATATATATTTATATATATATATATATATATATGTATATATATATATATATATATATATATATATATATATATATATATATATATATACATATATATATACATATATATATAGAGATATATATATGTATATATATATATATATATATATATATATATATATATATATATATATATATATATATATATATATATATATATATATATATATATATATATATATATATATATATATATATATATATATATATATATATATATATATATATATATATATATATATATATATATATATATATAATATTTCTTGAGTAAGCAACAGTATATAATAAATATGTGCTCTAAGAATGTCCCCCATGATATTGTATGATGAATAATACATTAACTTGTGAAAGAGGGAAGCATATAAAGATGTATCTACTACATTAATATTATTTCTGTTACAATTTTTGGTGGGAAGACTTTTGCATCATTATTCAGAACAGTGGGAAATTGTATAAATAATTCCCAAGTCTGTTGAACAAGATATCACAACAGTTTCTTCTCATATCTGTATGGAGGCTCTGCATTCATAACTATCTATGTGCTTTTCTTCCGCAGGCCTGCGATCTCTTTCTTAAAAACAGAAATGCTGCCATCAAGCAGTCTTTGCGACAGTTGAAAATAGAGGGCGCTGCCCATTTGTATGTCACTAAACTATGCAGGGTGTTCTTCAACCACATCATTGAGACGGGAAAGGAATTTAAAATTACATTTTTAGAAAACCAAGGATGTTTTTCTGGTAAGGAAACAATAATTTTCACTTGTTTATCATTTGTTCCTTTGGAGGTTAAAGTTGCAAGCTTGCATTTACATGAGTTTTGTGCTCTTCTTACATTACCTTTCCGCTCTCCTTTCCTGACTGGAGATCGAGGCTTCATGAAATAGCTTCTTCCATTTCTTCCGGTCTCTTGCAAATTCTGTTGCTTCCCTCCAACTATTCCACCCAAGCCCCTTCCTCTCTTTCTCAACTGTCCTTCTCCAATTTTGTTTTCTTTAGTTCTCTTTCCTGCTACCTTCTGAGGCCCACAACAATGCGATTTTTGCTCAATAATCATTCTCTCTGCTCAGCACATGCCCAATCCATTGTTTTGTGCTCTTAGTATATGGTAATAATTAAGATATAAGTGGTTTCAGGTCTGGGAAGTTATAGAAATTGGTCATCATGATGATGCATCTTCAGGATTTCTCAAACCTCCTCTCCTTTATTCATAATATCAACTGACTATGTCAGTTAAACTAACTTAGCTTAATCTCAACAAAACAGAAAAATTATTAAAAAAACTACAAGGGCAATAATGCAAATGGTTAATTTAATTGATAAATAAATGTTTTTTTGTGCCACATCAACTATAATCTCTGACCCTGTCTGTTTTCAAAGAATAATCAACTTTTGGTAAAGGTAGGATATCAGTTAGCTTTCATGATATTGGAAATATGCATGTACATTAATTAATGTCATGCTGTTTTTGTGCCACATCGTTTAATCTTCTTTATAACATTTATGTGGAGTATTTGCATTGTCATGACCCGTGCATTAAATACCATTAATGCACAGCAATGATTATTTGGTTATTCCATTTTCAAAACAGGTAATTTTGTTAATAAAGCAATAAAATATGTGTAAACTTTTCTCGTTTTTGGTTTGCATGCGAAGCATTATGCGAACCTATGTAATGGCGATTACGTCCGTCCGTCTGTCCGACCATCCACAGATTTGTCTTGAGATTTCCTCAGAAATGTTAAAGTTTTTTGAGAATTCCTCAGAAAATGTTAAAGTTTCTTCAGAGTTCCTCAGAAAAAGTTAAAGTTTCTTCAGATATCCTTATGGAAGGTTAGAATTTCCTTATAAAATGTAAAAAAAATTCAGAGATACTTGAGACAGGATCAAAGACTAGTTTCCCTAAAAAGTCTACAAAACATTTGATATTTTCTTAGAAGATAACTGTAAAATGATATAATTTTCCAATATTCTTCAGAGATCCTCAAGTTTCTCTTGTAGCACTTGAGATTTGAAATCCTTAAGAGTTCTTCAAAATTTTTGGGCACCAACAGTTGTATCAGGCATGAGTATTAAACTCCACCTTTGTTATTGATAAAGGTGATAAAGGCAAGCATAAAGTTGCTACAGTATTATGACCTGACCAGACTTTTTTTATTTAGTAAGCTTATTCAGGATGTGATTGCATATGGACATAGGGAGGGATGCCATGTGGGACATGGATGGGGGCCATGAGGGACATATGATATAATATTTACCATGTTGTATACACCAAGGGCTATATCAGGCATAATTATTTGACTCCACCATTTTTTCTTATTCAACAACTCATTTGCATATAAGTTATTATATGAACTGACACTTTCATACATACAGTAGTATGCTCAATCAGGGACTGTGATAGCTAGGATGAGACTTCTTATGGAGCCTATGGGACGTCATGTGAGACATAGGGTGGGATGCCATGTGGAATGCCATGTGGGACATGGGGTGGGATGCCATGTGGGACATGGGGTGGGATTCCATGTGGAACAGGGTGGAATGCCACATAGGATATGTGGTGGAATGCCATGCAGGACATAGGGTGAATTGCCATGGGATGGAATGTCATGTGGGACATGGGATGTTATGTAGGACATGGCATCCAACCCATTTCAACAAGTCATTTGCATATAAGTTATTATATGAACTGACACTTTCATACATAGTATGCTCAATCAGGGACTGTGATAGCTAGGATGAGACTTCTTTTGGAGCCAATGGGATGTCATGTGGGACATGGGATGGGATGCCATGTGGGACATGGTGGGATTTCACGAGTAACACAGAGTGTGACATAGGTTGGGATGCCATGTGTGACATATGGTAGGATGCCATGTGTGACATAAGGTAGGATGCCATGTGTAACATAGGGTAGGAGGCTATGTGGGACATAGGGTAGGAAACCATGGGGACATGGGATGTTGGGACATGGGATGTGATGCCATGTGGGACCTAAAGTAGGATATCATTGGGACATTGGGAGGGATACCATGTGGAACATATGGTGGGACGCTATGTGGAACATCAGGTGGGAAGCCAGTGATGCGGGACACAGGGAGGGATACCATTTGGGACACAGGGAGGGATACCATTTGGGACATAGGGAGGGATGTCATGTGGGACATATGGTTGGATTAATGTGGAACATATGGTTGGATTAATGTGGGACATACATGTAGGATGGGATCCATGTGGGTCATACCGTGGGATGCCATGTGGGACATATGGTGGAATGCCATGTGGGACATATGGTGGAATGCCATGTGAGACACTGTATGGTGGAATGCCATGTGGGACATAGGGTGGAATGCCATGTGGGTCATAGGATGGGATGCCCTGTGGGACATGATGGAGTGCCACATGGGATGTCATGTGGGACATGGGTTGGGATGCCATGTGGAAGATATGGTGGAATGTCATGTGGGACCTGGGGTGGGATGCCATGTGGGACATGGGGTGGGATGCCATGGGGTGAGATGCCATGTGGTACATGGGATGCCATGTGGGACTTAGTGTGAGATGCCATTTTTATAATTAGCCGGGTCATATAATATGGGTGTCAATTTGCATGGGCATGCAAACCATGACGGTATTTACCGTTCTAGTTCATTTTTTTTAGTTGTCTTTTATGCATTTTAAATAATCTAACAAAAATTGTATAACAAGATTAATGTTTTGGCATCGTGTTTATATGCGTATTTAATGCACGGTCCAAATGACTTTGCACTCAGGAATGACCCTCCTAATGTCGGGCCATTCTACTCGGGCCAAAGTCCTTTGCCTGTGCATAAAGTACACAGTTAAACAGTCTAATTTTTTAAAATTTGTCATCAACTTTTACAATGTCACATGGACTGTCCTCATCTTAAAGAAACACAACTATGTCCTCAAAATAAATCAGTCAGAATGTTGGTAGTCCCTATATGATCTAGTGAGCAAGATAGAATAGAAAAGACACTTTTGGATAATAGTTTCTGGGGTAGATTGTATTGGGGCTGAGGGTTGTATTATTAATACATGAAGTCTTGTAAATGAATAGCATGGTGGGTGGAATATCTCCAGGAAGAAGATGTATGTACTCTGTATGGTTCTTTCTAGTTTTATGTTTTTTATTCGACCGTATTTCTTATCCATTGTAAAGTGGGCCTCATCACAAACTTTCTTCTGCTAAAATGAGGTACTCTGTATAAATAAATCAAACCGATTTTAGCCAAACATGATTACTTCAGTACTTGGATCCATAACCTGCTGGTGGTATGTTTCCTTTGTTACCCGACCAATCAGCTGCTGGTGGTATGTTCCCTTTGTTACCCTACCAATCAGCTGCTGGTGGTATGTTCCCTTCGTTACCCTGCCAATCAGCTGCTGGTGGTATATTCCCTTTGTTACCCAACCAATCAACTGCTGGTGGTGTGTTCCCTTTGTTACCCAACCAATCGACTGCTGGTGGTATGCTCCCTTTGTTATTCTACCAATCAGCTGCTGGTGGTATGTTCCCTTTGTTACCCAACCAATCAACTGCTGGTGGTATGTTCCTTTTGTTACCTAACCAATCAGCTGCTGGTGGTATGTTCCCTTTGTTCCCTACCAATCAGCTGCTGGTGGTATGTTCCTTTTGTTACCCAATTAATCAACTGCTGGTGGTATGCTCCCTTTGTTACCCAACCAATCAAGTGCTGGTGGTATGTTTCCTTTGTTACCTAACCAATCAGCTGCCGGTGGTATGTTCCTTTTGTTACCCTACCAATCAGCTGCTGGTGGTATGTTCCCTTTGTTACCCAACCAATTAACTGCTGGTGATATGCTCCCTTTGTTACCCTACCAATCAACTGTTAGTGGTATGTTCCCTTTGTTACTCAACCAATCAACTGCTGGTGGTATGTTGCTTTTGTTACCCAACCAATCAACTGCTGGTGGTATGTTCCCTTTGTTACCAACCAATCAACTGCTAGTGGTATGTTCCCTTTGTTACCCTACCAATCAACTGTTGGTGGTATGTTCCCTTTCTTACCCTACCAATCAACTGCTGGTGGTGTGTTCCCTTTGTTACCCTACCAATCAACTGCTGGTGGTATGTTTCCTTTGTTACCCTACGAATCAAGTGCTGGTGGTGTGTTCCCTTTGTTATCCTACCAATCAACTGCTGGTGGTGTGTTCCCTTTGTTACCCAAACAATCAACTGCTGGTGGTATGTTCCCTGTGTTACCCTACCAATCAATTGCTGATGGTATGTTCCCTTTGTTACCCAACCAATCAACTGCTGTTGGTATGTTCCCTTTGTTACCTAATTAATCAGCTGCTGGTGGTATGTTCCCTTTGTTACCCAACCAATCAACTGCTGGTGGTATGTTCCCTTTATTACCCAACCAATCTACGGCTGGTGGTATGTTCCCTTTGTTACCTAACCATTCAACTGCTGGTGGTATGTACCCTTTGTTACCCTACCAATCAGCTGCTGGTGGTAAGTTTCTTTTGTCAGCCAACCAATCAGTGCTGGTGGTATGTTCCTTTTGTTAGCCAACCAATGCTGGTTGCAAAGTTGTAGCAACAATGAATACGTGTATTACTTTCATGTGTAACATCTGTAAAATCAGCTTTTGGGAGCGTTCTTTTCATACACTTGGTCCCATTTGTACAGTCTACAGATGGCCAAAAATTCCTCAGTATTTGCTTGGTTGATAAGATTCCCCAGCTTTTGATTGGTTGATAAGATTCCCTTAGTTTATGATTGGTTGATAAAATTCCTCCAGTTTATGATTGGTTGATAATATCCCCCAGTTTATAATTGGTTGATAAGATTCCCCCAGTTTATGATTGGTTGATAAGATTCCCCAGTTTTATGATTGGTTGATAAGATTCCCTAGTTTATTATTGCTTGATAAGATTCCCCTAGTTTATGATTGGTTGATAAGATTCCCACAGTTTATGATTGATTGATAAGATTCCCACAGTTTATGATTGGTTGATAAGATTCCCCCAGTTATGATTGGAACACTTGAACTTTGGCCATGTGAAATTACTTGAATTAGTTTTCTGGAAATTGCCGATTCTGATTTGAGAGGTATTTGAAGATAAGAAATCACTGACAATGGAATGCATGACACTGTTTATACAATTTCAGTTTCTCCATCATTATAATTTTTCATTTTCTCTCAAACAGCTTTTGTTGTGTGGACAAAATCAGAGATGAAAGGATTTGTGAACCAGTTTTCCCGTCAAGCTCTTGCCAAACAAACAAACATTGCCACCGTTGCGGAGTGTATATCCATTGCCAGAAGGCATTGCTCTAACTTGTCTGTGATTGGTCTAGATTTGACCTTTGTGCTTAACGGTTTGGTGCTTAAAGGACTCCTTGATGTTCTTCAATATAACAGAGAGCAACTCATAGAGGCTTCCAGGCATCGGAACGTGGTAGGTCAAACAGACTATTACAATTTTTTACTATAGTTGGTGAAGCTTTAAAACGAAGAAGGTATATGAGTTCCTGGGCTATAATTTTTGTTATTGGGGTGGGGGGGGGGGGGGGAAGGGGGTTCCAGTAGTTTTTAAACTCTGTAAAATGAACCATGGCTGATCAAAATTTAGAGGTATTTCTTTGATTTTGATGTGGGAAGTAGAAGAGCATCCAAAATTCATAAATTTATTAACAAATAAAACATTTCTTAAGATTTAGTCGTTAATGATAAAAAGAAGGGTTTTTTCTGTAAAAATTATTGGATGAAAGTTTGTAAGTTTTTGTTATTTTCATATTTTGTGATCAATTAAGAAAGAATACACATAACAGAGTGTACGTAAGCTCTGAGGCCTTTTATTGAATGTTATTTGTAAATGCAAGTAAGTGTTAAAAATCTATTGATAGATCAGAGGCAACTACCTAAATTGCTTAAAAATATCATGAAAATAGTTCAAAATTCCATCACAAGTGGTTAGATATTGACCATTTTGCAGCCTTTTGAATTTTGGTGTTATATGCAGATTTGGGATGTATGAATAGACATTATTGTCAGTGGCATTAATCCGTTTGAAAAAGTGGGGAATGATTTATAATTATAATGGATTAGGTGTCACTTATTTTGCCAAACTGCTACTGCTTCTTCTACTTACCCTGTTATCAACATGGTTTCTACCGATACCAAACTGCTACTGCTTCCTCTACTTACCCTATTATCAACATGGTTTCTAGCGATACCAAACTGCTACTGCTTCCTCTACTTATCCTGTTTATCAACATGGTTTCTACCGATACCAAACTGCTACTGCTTCCTCTACTTATCCTGTTATCAACATGGTTTCTACCGATACCAAACTGCTACTGCTTCTTCTACGTATCCTGTTATTAACATGGTTTCTACCAATACCAAACTGCTACTGCTTCCTCTACGTATCCTGTTATTAACATGGTTTCTACCAATACCAAACTGCTACTGCTTCCTCTACTTACCCTATTATCAACATGGTTTCTACCGATACCAAACTGCTACTGCTTCCTCTACTTATCCTGTTATTAACATGGTTTCTACCGATACCAAACTGCTACTGCTTCCTCTACTTACCCTATTATCAACATGGTTTCTATCGATACCAAACTGCTACTGCTTCCTCTACTTATCCTATTATCAACATTGTTTCTACTGATACCAAACTGCTACTGCTTCCTCTACTTATCCTGTTATCAACATGGTTTCTACCGATACCAAACTGCTACTGCTTCCTCTACTTATCCTATTATCAACATTGTTTCTACTGATACCAAACTGCTACTGCTTTCTCTACTTATCCTGTTATCAACATGGTTTCTACCGATACCAAACTGCTACTGCTTCATCTACTTATCCTGTTAACAATATGGTTTCTACTGATACCAAACTGCTACTGCTTCCTCTACTTATCCCGGTTATCAACATGGCTTCTACCGATACCAAACTGCTACTGCTTCATCTACTTATCCTGTTAACAATATGGTTTCTACTGATACCAAACTGCTACTGCTTCCTCTACTTATCCCGGTTATCAACATGGCTTCTACCGATACCAAACTGCTACTGCTTTCTCTACTTATCCTGTTGTCAACATGGTTTCTACCGATACTAAACTGCTACTGCTTCCTCTACTTATCCCGGTTATCAACATGGCTTCTACCGATACCAAACTGCTACTGCTTCCTCTACTTATCCTGTTAACATTATGGTTTCTACCGATACCAAACTGCTACTGCTTCCTCTACTTACCCTGTTATCAACATGGTTTTTACCTTTACCAAACTGCTACTGCTTCCTCTACTTATCCTGTTATCAACATGGTTTCTACCGATACCAAACTGCTACTGCTTCCTCTACTTATCCTGTTATCAACATGGTTTCTACCGATACTAAACTGCTCCTGCTTCCTCCACGTATCCTGTTATTAACATGGTTTCTACCGATACCAAACTGCTGCTGCTTCCTCTACTTATCCTGTTATTAACATGGTTTCTACCGATCCCAAACTGCTACTGCTTCCTCTACTTATCCTGTTATCAACATGGTTTCTAGCGATACCAAACTGCTACTGCTTCCTCTACTTATCCTGTTATTAACATGGTTTCTACCGATACCAAACTGCTACTGCTTCCTCTACTTATCCTGTTATCAACATGGTTTCTACCGATACCAAACTGCTACTGCTTCCTCTACTTATCCTGTTATTAACATGATTTCTACCGATACCAAACTGCTACTGCTTCCTCTACTTATCCTATTATCAACATGGATTATACTGATACCAAACTGCTACTGCTTCTTCTACTTATCCTGTTATCAACATGGTTTCTACCGATACCAAACTGCTACTGCTTCCTCTACTTATCCTGTTATTAACATGGTTTCTACCGATACCAAACTGCTACTGCTTCCTCTACTTATCCTGTTGTCAACATGGTTTCTACCGATACCAAACTGCTACTGCTTCCTCTACTTATCCTGTTAACAATATGGTTTCTACCGATACCAAACTGCTACTGCTTCCTCTACTTATCCTGTTATCAACATGGTTTCTACCGATACTAAACAGCTACTGCTTCCTCTACTTATCCTATTATCAACATGGTTTCTACCGATACCAAACTGCTACTGCTTCCTCTACTTATCCTATTATCAACATGGGTTCTACTGATACCAAACTGCTACTGCTTCCTCTACTTATCCTGTTATCAACATGGTTTCTACCGATACTAAACTGCTACTGCTTCCTCTACTTATCCTATTATCAACATTGTTTTTACCGATACCAAACTGCCACTGCTTCCTCTACTTATCCTGTTATCAACATGGTTTCTACCGATACTAAACTACTACTGCTTCCTCTACTTATCCTGTTATCAACATGGATTATACTGATACCAAACTGCCACTGCTTCCTCTACTTATCCTGTTAACAATATGGTTTCTACTGATACCAAACTACTACTGCTTCCTCTACTTATCCCGTTATCAACATGGTTTCTACCGATACTAAACTGCTACTGCTTCCTCTACTTATCCTGTTAACAATATGGTTTCTACCGATACCAAACTGCTACTGCTTCCTCTACTTATCCTGTTATCAACATGGTTTCTACCGATACCAAACTGCTACTGCTTCCTCTACGTACCCTGTTATTAACATGGTTTCTACTGATACCAAACTGCTACTGCTTCCTCTACTTATCCTATTATCAAGATGGTTTCTACCAATACCAAACTGCTACTGCTTCCTCTACTTATCCTGTTTATCAACATGGTTTCTACCGATACCAAACTGCTACTGCTTCCTCTACTTATCCTGTTATCAACATGGTTTCTACCGATACCAAACTGCTACTGCTTCCTCTACTTATCCTGTTAACAATATGGTTTCTACCGATACCAAACTGCTACTGCTTCTTCTACTTATCCTGTTATCAACATGGTTTCTATCGATACCAAACTGCTACTGCTTCCTCTAC
Source organism: Chiridota heheva (assembly GCA_020152595.1). Lineage (NCBI taxonomy): Eukaryota > Metazoa > Echinodermata > Holothuroidea > Apodida > Chiridotidae > Chiridota > Chiridota heheva. The sequence goes on along the minus strand of JAIGNY010004016.1, from coordinate 42,190 downwards.
TTATCCTGTTATTAACATGGTTTCTACCGATACCAAACTGCTACTGCTTCCTCTACTTATCCTGTTATCAACATGGTTTCTACCGATACCAAACTGCTGCTGCTTCTTCTACTTATCCTGTTATCAACATGGTTTCTATCGATCTGAAAACCCCTGCCTTATTTGAGTTGCATCTTTCAGCTAGCCCCCCAAAGAATGCATCAAGAAATTGATAGTCTGATGACCTGTGGTATTCCTTGTGGGAATGAAACTTTTATTTGATTTCACTAACAGAAATTAAACGAATGACGAAACTATTCAAATTTTTCTTCAAGTAAGAGTAAATGCTCAATGTGTGTGTGTGTGTGTGGGGTATTAATTCTGAATACCATTAGAAATGTAATTCAATCATTTAATTTTAATGTACAATCTGTCCCCAGAAAGATGATAGTATGGACCAACCTCCCTGTCAAAAAAGTGGGGGATATATACCCCATACCCCCGTAAAAAATGTGGGATATACCCCAAATAACCCCCACCCCCATCCTCCCAGAAATTAAGTCCATAATTCCCATTCATCTTCTTATGTATATACTTTGTTTTTTCAACCATGTACCACAATTTGATTTGAATGAGAGTAGATAATTCTGACAAAAAAGTCTTTGAGATGTTAGAAATACCCCCACCCTAATCAACATAGGTGGAAAAGACATTCTTATTATTTTGAAAAACAGAAATTGAAGAACAAAATATAAAGAATAATATTACAATTTGTAGCCATGTGTCCATATTTGCATCACAAACTTCGCACATCTCAAAAAAGTCCTTAACTTGAATCAGTCATAACTCAATTCTAAATATGTTTAAAGACTGTTATTACTCTAGATTTTATGCTATTCTGAGTAGAAGTAAAAGAGATTTTTGTAGCTATCCTATACCTTTAATTGCTCACAGACATTCATCGTATCAAAAGTAACCTGATTATCAATTTTGTTAACAGGAAGAGAGATGGCATCCTTTCAATTTGAAGAACCCCAATGCTGCTAACAGCCTGGTGGTGGACATGCAGAAACTAGGCTTCAATCACTTCAACAAGCTAGTCTATGGTGAGTGGGATGGACACTTGGGGTAGGGGGTTTGGGGGAGGGGAATAAGGTAATGGGGCATCAAAGTAGATGATCCCTCAGGTTTTAAAGAATGGTTTAGCGTTTACCTTGTACGATAAAAAACATAATGAACAAACTACTTAATAATCTTAAACCGTTCAGGAGGTTATAAAATGTCATAACTTTGTTTTACAATGACTGTGTTCAAAATCTTGTTTAGAAGAGTAGTGTTACACCCTCCTTGCTAAACCATTGTTAGTATATTTCAATGAAAATTAATTTTTCAGTATGAAATCTACCCTGACCAAAAAAATAGTTCCTTCTCACATTCAACTTTGCACTCCTTGAATAAAAAAAGAAATATAACATGTACTGTATGCTTGTTTCTGTCAGGTATCCAAATTTGCAGGGGATTGTTATTTTCAAGGGTCAGAAGCAGCTATAAGTCTCAGTGATGGTTGAAAGTGAAACCTTTATATACTTCTTTTTTCTTTCTGTCTAGTGTGTGGTGTTTTTTATTTGAATATTTCTTTTTTGACATATTAATATCTTCATGGATTTGACTTTACTTCCTTTGATTAGATGGGTGTTTTGTGAATATTGCCGGCAGCACCGTAGCTTTTACAAAAGTCATCCTGTCTTTCTTGAAAGAGGCTCTAAAATTGTATGATACACAGGTAAGTGCCTACAGGAATAAAATTCAATATCTAACAAAGGATATATTTAGTGGTCAGACATGTTACAAGGATGCAGGGGGAAGAAACTAGAGTTATTTCCTTTTCTATTCTGGAGCTATCAAATTTAGATATGTCATAAGTTTGTAAATGACGACTGGTGCAGAAAGATTGCTGTATTCAAGTGACATCATAGCTTCACTTAAGAATTATTTTTGAAATTTCTGAAAATAAATTTTTAAAGAGTTCACTAGTTGAAGATATATTTTTTTTAAATTTTATCAGTTAATACCTTACAGTTACTAATAATACACCTATTTATTTAGCCCTATTGCTAAAGCCTCAAAGTGCGGAACCCGAGTAGTTACTTGGATAAAAGGTGCTATAGTGCTCTACTGGCAAAATGACCGTAAGTCACAAAATCTCATAAATTATTTCAGTAAAATACATAAACACTTGAGAGAAATGTAAGGCTGTGATTTCACTTCAAGCGTGATTTCCGTCATTTACACACATCTTATAGAACCATGACTTGAGTATCTGATTTCCATCATTTACACACATCTTATAGAACCATGACTTGAGTATCTGATTTCCGTCATTTACACACATCTTATAGAACCATGACTTAAGTATCTCCTTCACAGCAGTGATATATTGAATGCTTTCTCCACCATTGTGTCCTTTTATTTTCCTGTATCATACAAGATGAACATGTTTGACCACTGAAATGATTCAATTCACCAATATTTTCCCATGCAGCCTTTAAGTCTCCTTCACAATTTATTTTCCTCCATTGTATTTGAAGACATAATTTACCATGATGTCCTTTTAATTATGTATTGTAGTAGCAAACTGAAGGTAACGCACTTGAAACTTTCAATGTTGCCTCAAAAAAAACTTTGAAATGCTTTTGAAACTAACTCTACATTCACTGTGGGAACTCTCAAGGGGAATTTTCAATCCACTAATTTTATAATGTTGCCTCAAGAAATCTTTGAAAAGCTCTGAAACTGAATTTGCATACACCATGGAAACCTTTGAGGTGAAATTGGAGTCCATGAATTTTAGAATGCTGCAGTAAAAACCTTTTAAATGCTCTGAAATGGATTCCATTTCATGATTTTGATCATTTTGCCTCCATAATCTTTAAAATGCTCTAAAATTATGATAACCCGTCATCTTGTTATTGATTTTGATTTGTGATTTTTGAGTTCTCTTGTTGTTTTTCAGTTGCACCCGGACATAGCCCAGGTCATCTCGAATGTGATCCACAACCACATCCAGCTGATGGCCAGCGCTGCCACCTCCGAGAGGTTTGAGGAGGAACGTCCAGACATCCTTAGGAACCTGGAGTACGTCTTCCAGGACCTTCTGCCTCTCATCGAGTCAAAGCTCGAGGTAAGAAAATATTGCTTTTATACATTTTGTTAGATAAAATTTGCAAATTTGTTGTTATTAATATTATTATCAGAATGCATGTCTCAGGTGTAGAGACACATCATTTGAATGAGCCCAACCAGACTCCCAGTGCCTTACTAGACTGGTAATCTTGAGATGATAGGAGGGAGACGGAAGCGGGAGAGATGTAGGACCCGGTGGTTAGATGTGATCACATGGTATGCAGAGTTAGTAGGAGTAGAGAGAATGGACCTCCAGAGGATTGTGAGAGGTCGGATAGAATGGAGATGCCTGCTCGCACAATTAGATGCCACATTACAGGAGTGAGTGATTATCAGTATCATCATGGTTTCAATTATATTTTGTGTCACTTTCTTTACAGAAGGCTGCCGGTAAAAAGATCACAGATTTCAACGTCTTGAAGGAACGGAATAAAGCTATTGTGAAGAAAGTTCAGAGCCTTGGTGTCCTCATTTGAACTTGGAAAACTAGAAACCACGTGCAGTCGGCCAAGGAGCAGTGATGAAGCATTCCGATTGGACGAAACCCAAGAATATTTTTCTGTTGAAAAAATGGTGATCGTTGTGGAGGTGCAATTAACACATTTGAAACATAAGGTAGTGTCACTGAATGCACTAAAACAAGTTGAAAAGCTTTGTAGATACCAAAGGAAAATAAACCAACATTAGGTAATAATTATGCTGTCCTTTAACATTATTTGAAATAAGCATAAATACCTGTATTCTACATAATAATTGCCTGGGGCCGCGTACAGTGTGCTAATCGAACTGCATTGTGTGAACTGGGTCTATACTAGCCCTACAATAACTACCACAAAAACATTGTCAGCGTCAAATGTAAAATAAGCAAATAATGTAACAAAACTTTGTTTTAAGTCTTCAAATTAATCAAATAGATGATGTTATCAGTCTAAAATTGTTGGGTGGACGCTTATTAGAGCAGGGGTGCTTGATACGTCAAATACGGTTAATACATTCTGTAAACTATTTTGTAGACAAAAGAGACAGGTTTTGAAATAACATTTTCATTGGGCATTGTTTGGTCAAAATTGCCAAGCATTTTGTTAATTATAAAAAGAATAATTGGTATTGAAAGAAGGATTGTTAAAATGATGTTAACTACATGTTTGAGAGGTGCAGTGGTTAAGGAAGCACTGTGGTTAAGGAGGTGCAGCGGCTCAGTGGTTAAGGAGGTGCAGTGGCTCAGTGGTTAAGGAGTTGCAGTGGCTCAGTGGTTAAGGAGGTGCAGTGGCTCAGTGGTTAAGGAGGTGCAGTGGCTCAGTGATTAAGGGTTCTTGTTCGTATGTAAAAGGTACTGGTTTGATTCCTGGCACAAGCACTGCATTGTGTCCTTAACCCTTACTCTACCACGCGGCGATAGTTTTGCCATTTTCAAACCACTTTTTTCTAAAAATAAAATCGGGACTTTCCCACAGTCCTATAGGACTTTATTTTTCTCTTTTAAATCTTACGATACCTTCAAGATCACATTTTTACTTCAAAATCAAACACGCAAGTCCTAAGACATGATAGTATTGGTTTCTGGTATAATTTTTATAATCCCTACGTGCAATCTTTTGTTCTGGAGAAATTTCTTTAAAACTTCATGAATTTCTGCCATTTTTGACCCGTTTTTTTTCAAAACATTGTGTAACCCATCCGTACATCACACATGCTTTTTTGAACCGCCGTTTAAAAGCGCTTGAAATTTCCTTTCATTTGATATATAAATAAAGGCATACCCCCCTCTATTTAGAACCTATCCTATAAGAAATATATTACATCTCTCCAATTTAAACGACTACGTGGTGCAGAGGAAATGTACGCGACTAGCATGCGAGTGCTCTGGGTTCGAGTCTCACCGTGACCACTGCGTAATTATTTTTTTGCTGCAGCTTTCAGGGGTCGTTTGACTTTTATCATTTTTAATGTGTTTTCATCTTTTCTTTCTTTCTAAAAATTATAGATTAGTATCATTGGAAAGGAAATTTCAAAAAGAATCTAAATATGTAACACAAATCTCTGTTTTCAATACTGACAAGAAGTTATACGTCTGCAAAGATTGACCATTTGTTGACCAAATTTAGCCAAAAATTGCTTAATTTGCATAATTTTGTCCAATATTTTCTAAATTGGTTTTAATTACTCAAAAGATAAATATCTTAGCATCTATTCCAACCAAACTTGTAACGAAAAAAATAAATAAAAGGAAAGTTGTCAAAAATGCATATGAAAAAAAAGTTACAAAAATTGGGGTAGCTTTTTTCAAAGCCCTGGTAGAGTAAGGGTTAAGCAAGACACTGCATTCAGCTGTAAAGTTAGTACCAGCACTGCTGGGGAGTTAACCCCCAAATGACTGATGTTCCATCTAGGGAAAGTCAAGTTGTCTCATATGCTTGCGCCATGGAAACCGGGGATAAGCACCGGTGTAATTGCTCAGATGAATTTAATTACTTATTTGGGAGTGAAATTTCAGGAATATGACTTGTGTGCAAGCGGATCTACTGTCAGTGTGACAGGTTTTGTGACTTGTAGGCATATCTGAAGATCGGATGAATGTTGAGATAATTGTCCGGGGTTTAATGGAGGTCAAGAAAACAAACAGAACTAAAGAAATTGCTTTAAGATCTAGTTCTGAAGAAATATAAAGGATTAGTGTAGTGGTCAAGCATGCATGAGGACAATACAAGGATTAGTGTAGTGGTCAAGCATGCATGAGGACAATACAAGGATTAGTGTAGTGGTCAAGCATGCATGAGGACAATACAAGGATTAGTGTAGTGGTCAAGCATGCATGAGGACAATACAAGGATTAGTGTAGTGGTCAAGCATGCATGAGGACAATACAAGGATTAGTGTAGTGGTCAAGCATGCATGAGGACAATACAAGGATTAGTGTAGTGGTCAAGCATGCATGAGGACAATACAAGGATTAGTGTAGTGGTCAAGCATGCATGAGGACAATACAAGGATTAGTGTAGTGGTCAAGCATGCATGAGGACAATTTAAGGAATAAAATAGTGATATACTTGAAATACTCAAAAATCTGTTTCTCTGATGACGTATTTCATTTTTGAGTAATGACTGATTTTTGTTAGCAAAGACTGAAATTAGATCAGCGGTAAAGGGCATCATTCCTTAAAAGAGTCAAAAATAGGTCAATTTTGAATTATCTGCGATTATATCTTGGAACCATTGGGTATATTAGCTGATGAGAAAAATAATTAAGTAAAGTAACTAATGTATCATTTGAAAAGTTTTAATCAATAATTTTCAGTGAAAATTTACTTGAAATCTTATTCCATTTCAAATATTTATGTTGTAAAGTTTGGTGTCATTTGTGTAGAAACGACTGAAATCAGACTAGTTGTGACATCACATCATCAGAATCCTCAAAGTCTGTATGTGTGCTATCTTATGTTGTCTTGCAATTTTGTGGCTTAAAACCATTGGTATGTCAGGAACATGGGTAATTATAGTTTACAACTTGAAGAAACTTCAAGGAAAAATAATTCAGATAGTAAAAATGTTAAATAAATTTTCTTTCACATACTGAGAATGTGAGCATGAGGAAGGAGGGGTAAGGGGGAGGAACCTTCCATAGTAGACTTGCAACACCAGTCATTTCTACATAGATAAGACAGAGCTTTAAGCTTGAATATCTTCTTAACCGAATACGATATTGAAGTAGTTTCTTCACCATTTTATTTCTCTTTTAGATAAGATAAACTTGCTGGTCCACCAACCTAATCCTTTTTAACGATTTTATAAAGTCACTAGGAAATTACTGGTGTAGAATGTCAGTGAAAATACAATGGCCCACCCGCTTTAAAGAAATTAGTATTTTATTGAAAAGAAATATTAATTCTTTAACTAATTGAAAACATTTTGATGAAATGTCTTCAGCTCATTTGAATGCTGATTATCATCTGCTAACATACTGAGTAGCTGCAAGTCACAATTTTAAAAAATTTGATTAACTTTTTATTTTGCTTTATAAAATGAGGCTGTAATATCTTTGCTTATTAGTGCTGTCACCATATGTCAATCATCGTGATATACTTCACAAGAATCTACTTTGACATATCCAATTAATCTTTCCGATTAAAGAAATAAGCCACACCCACCTTAGCGACACGGTAACTAGGTGGGGCAAACAAACAATTCAAATCCGCAATCATGCATTACCAATGCATTGACATTTAGATGAGTTCATGTGGTCTATCCCAAGTTTTGATCCATTTATGGCACTTCTCCCGATCTTTAGAATTTTTAGCAAAACGAATAAACAAAATTCAGTTTGCTAACTATTCTGGGTAACAGCAATCAGATATACAAATCCTGCAGCGGGTTCCGTAGGTGCAATTTTTGTTCACAATATTGCCAGCACTCAGTCTGTGTGTGTAGAAATTTGTTTTGTACAGTATATCGCATTGACTACATGAGCGTGTGCCGCTAGCTAGCTCTACTGTACCAGTACACCATAGGATGTTTGCCCCATTTACTTAAGCATAATTTGTTGCTTGGCCACTTCTTGCAGTGATTGGTTGAAATAGCTGTCAATCATCAAACTCAGATAGGTTAGTTGTTGTAAATCACTAAAAATATTTCAGTGAATTGCACATTTTTTTTTAGAATGTGAGGATTTGTTTACAGATCTGATATAAAGTTCAACTTAAATGTTTCCCTAACTGAATATGAAATTTTTAGTTACTTTTTTCACCATTTTGTTTAGTTTTTTATCCTCAACAAGCTTCACCGTGAACTCATCCATACTAATTTTCCTGTATTTTCCAAGTTTTGCATCCTTGCCCCTCTCTCTTGTTCATTGTTTTACCTGAGAATGAAAATAATCTCATGTCAAGAAGGAATTATTTTTGAATGAAAGATTTGCTGATAGTTTTCCCCACCATAGGATATATCATCAAGTTTGTCCGTAGGCTTAAAGGATTAGTTCAGTGGCCAAGCAAGTCCATCTTATATGAAAGAGGACTTGAAACAAAATGGTGAAGAAACAATATCATATTCTGTTAAAAAGATATTAAGAATAAAGTTTGCTATCATTTGTGTACATATTGTGTACATATGCTTAAACTCATGCAGATATCCCCACTTCCATCCTTGCTATGGGAATGCATTTTATATACCAGTTACCCTTCTTGATCATAGACAAATTGGTTCTGTAAACAATTTATCCACCCAATGTTTCTATTTACCATGCATGAGTGACATTGAAGGTTAATGGAGGTCAATATTTTTTTTTTTATACTGAATCACCGAAAATAGCCAAAAATGATGGTTGGGAAATAAAGGAGATGTACACAACATAAAAAAACAGCCGAAATCAGACTAGTTGTGACATCACAGCCTCAGATTCGTCATCAAAATCTCCATTTTGAACTGATTGCGTTTCATGGTTGACAGCATATTTCCTCCATTTTTTTCTCTCAAGGTTTTGCTACTTTTCCACAGATCTATAAAGAAACCAAATACTAATACATTAATAGAAATGAATGATTGGCTTCTCTAAAGTTACGATGATACTACACTGCTTTAAAGGAATTTTCACGAGTGGGTCAATTGATAGCAGAAATGACATTGGTAGACAGTAATTCCCTACAGCATGCAGAAGTGACACCACTGGATATGGGGGTGGACAGGGTGGAGTTCTGAGATAGAGAGATCTTCCTTTTTGTGTAAGACACAAAATTGGATAAAGTAAAAGTACATTTTTCCCTTCAAATCATATGAAAACTACTAATTAACTTTTTCATTTTGCTTGTCAGGACCTTGTGTAAAGTATGCAGATTGGTCCACCACCACCATCATTTTTGAATAAGTGGTGGGCAACATGAAGTTACTGGTGGACCAAATGGTTCACCAGCCCATATGTAAGAAAGAGCCTGGTGAACCAAATGGTTCACCAGCCCATATGTAAGAAAGAGCCTGGTGGACCAAATAGTTCATCAGCCCATATGTAAGAAAGCCTGGTGGACCAAATGGCTCACCAGCCCATATGTAAGAAAGAGCCTGGTGGACCAAATGGTTCACCAGCCCATATGTAAGAAAGCCTGGTGGACCAAATGGTTCACCAGTCCATATGTAAGAAAGAGCCTGGTGGACCAAATGGTTCACCAGCCCATATGTGAGAAAGAACCTGGTGGACCAAATGCTTCACCAGCCCATATGTAAGAAAGAGCCTGGTGGACCAAATGGTTCACCAGCCCATATGGTTCACCAGCCCATATGTGAGAAAGAGCCTGGTGGACCAAATGGTTCACCAGCCCATATGTATGAAAGAGCCTGGTGGACCAAATGGTTCACCAGCCCATATGTAAGAAAGAGCCTGGTGGACCAAATGGTTCACCAGCCCATATGTAAGAAAGAGCCTGGTGGACCAAATGGTTCACCAGCCATGTAAGAAAGAGCCTGGTGGACCAAATGGTTCACCAGCCCATGTGTAAGAAAGAGTCTGGTGGACCAAATGGTTCACCAGCCCATCTGTAAGAAAGAGTGTGGTGGACCAAATGGTTCACCAGCCCATATGTAAGAAAGAGTGTGGTGGACCAAATGGTTCACCAGCCCATATGTGAGAAAGAGCCTGGTGGACCAAATGGTTCACCAGCCCATATGTAAGAAAGAGCCTGGTGGACCAAATGGTTCACCAGCCCATATGTAAGAAAGAACCTGGTGGACCAAATGGTTCACCAGCCCATATGTAAGAAAGAGCCTGGTGGACCAAATGGTTTACCAGCCCATATGTAAGAAAGAGCCTGATGGACCAAATGGTTCACCAGCCCATATGTGAGAAAGAGCCTGGTGGACCAAATGGTTCACCAGCCCATATGTAAGAAAGAGCCTGGTGGACCAAATGGTTCACCAGCCCATCTGTAAGAAAGAGTCTGGTGGACCAAATGGTTCACCAGCCCATATGTAAGAAAGAGCCTGGTGGACCAAATGGTTCACCAGCCCATATGTAAGAAAGAGTCTGGTGGACCAAATGGTTCACCAGCCCATATGTAAGAAAGAGTCTGGTGGACCAAATGGTTCACCAGCCCATATGTAAGAAAGAGCCTGATGGACCAAATGGTTCACCAGCCCATCTGTAAGAAAGAGTCTGGTGGACCAAATGGTTCACCAGCCCATATGTAAGAAAGAGCCTGGTGGACCAAATGGTTCACCAGCCCATATGTAAGAAAGAGTCTGGTGGACCAAATGGTTCACCAGCCCATATGTAAGAAAGAGTCTGGTGGACCAAATGGTTCACCAGCCCATCTGTAAGAAAGAGTCTGGTGGACCAAATGGTTCACCAGCCCATATGTAAGAAAGAGTCTGGTGGACCAAATGGTTCACCAGCCCATATGTAAGAAAGAGTCTGGTGGACCAAATGGTTCACCAGCCCATATGTAAGAAAGAGCCTGCTTGATATTTGGAGGATAGTTGTAGTCTTTTATTTCTGCATGAGCTTACTTGCATGTTTTGTTAGCATGAATATAAAACAAACAGAGTGCAATATTTATATCAAAAATTAAATTTCTTATATTGGTTACTTGCATTCATTTCATGAACATTAGTGTAACATTAAAATAGTGTAACAGATTATAGAAACATTCATAAGCATTTGTATGGTCTTTTTTGCTTCCGTGTTCGAGCTAGTTTTTATGATGTGGGGTTGGTTGCATACTTGTGGGGGGGGGGGGGACCATTTTTCTCCGTGACGGGTTTGTTAAATAGGGGGGGTGACCAGGCTTTTGAAAAATGTCAACAAATTTGGGATCGGATCTATTCAAGAAGACTCAATCAGCCGTTTTTGCAGAGGAACAAGGTCTGAGAATTTTGGAGTGATCTACGTAACGTGGGGCGCAATTCGGTTGAAGTACGCCCCAAATCTCATTTTTCACAAATGTTTTCTTCCCGGAGGGATTATTAGACCTTACGTTTGATATGCAAAATTTTACATTAAATTTCAATTAGCTACTTCTAATTAGCTGTACCCGTAAGGCAATAAATATGTGCACACTAAGTCAATGAGACTTCAAAACGTCAAACAGGGAGAGGGGTGGCATCCTATGGGTTCGGGACTATTTTTCTCAGTGACGAGTTTGATCAATAGGAGTGTAACCAGGCTTTTCAAAATGTCAAAAAATTCGGGATCGGATCTATTCAAGAAGACTCATTCAGCGGTTTTTGCAGAAGAACAAAGTCTGAGAATTTTGTAGTGATCTATGTAACGTGGGGCGCAATTTGGTTGAAGTACGCCTCAAAACATCACATTTTTCACCAACGTTTTCTTCCCGAGGGACAGGGGACTATTAGACCTTTCGTTTGATATGCGAAATTGTATATTACATTTTAATTAGCTACCTCTAATTAGGTGTACCCGTAAGGCAATAATTATGTGCACACTAAGTCAATGAGACTTCAAAACGTCAAACAGGGAGAGGGGCGGCATCCTATGGGTTCGGGACCATTTTTTTCCGTGACGGACTTGTTCAATAGGAGGGTGACCAGGCTTTTCAAAAATGTCAAAAAATCTGGGATCGGATCTATGCAATAAGACTCAATCAGATGTTTTTGCAGAGGAACAGAGTCTGAGACTTTCGGGTGATCTACGTAACGTGGGGCACAATTTGGTTGAATTACGCCCCAAAACATCACATCTTTCACAAATGTTTTCCTCCTGGGGGACAGGGGACTATTAGACCTTTCGTTTCATATGCGAAATTTTAAATTAAATTTAAATAGCTACCTCTAATTAGCTGTACCCGTTAGGCAATAATTATGTGCACACTAAGTCAAAGAGACTTCAAAACGTCAAACAGGGAGAGGGGTGGCATCCTATGGGGTCGGGTCCATTTTTCTCCGTAATGGGTTTGTTCAATATAGGAGGGTGACCAGGCTTTCCAAAAATATCAACAAATTCGGGATCGGATCTATTCAAGAAAACTTAATCAGTCGTTTTTGCAGAGGAACAAAGTCTGAGAATTTCGGTGTGATCTACGTAACGTGGGGCGCAATTTGGTTGAATTACGCCCCAAAACATCACATTTTTCAGAAATGTTTTCTTCCTGAGGGACAGGGGACCTTTCGTTTGATAAGCGAAATTTTGGTTTAAATTTAATTAGCTACCCCTAATTAGCTGTACCCGTAAGGCAATAATTATGTGCACACTAAGTCAATGAGACTTCAAAACGTCAAAACAGGGAAAGGGGTGGCATTCTATGGGGTCTGGTCCATTTTTCTCCGTAATGGGTTTGTTCAATATGGGGGTGACCAGGCTTTTCAAAAATATCAACAAATTCGGGGTCGAATATATTCAAGAAGACTTAATTAGTCGTTTTTGCAGAGGAACAAAGTCTGAGATTTTCGGTGTGATCTACGTAACGTGAGGCGCAATTTGGTTGAATTACGCCCCCAAAACATCACATTTTTTACAAATGTTTTCTTCCTGGGGGACAGGGGACTATTAGACCTTTCGTTTGATCAGCGAAATTTTGTATTAAATTTAATTACCTACCTCTAATTAACTGTACCCGTAAGGCAATGATTATGTGCACACTAAGTCAATGAGGCTTCAAAAGGTCAAACAGGGAGAGGGGTGGCATCCTATGGGTTCGGCACCATTCTTCTCCGTGATGAATTTGTTCAATAGAGGAGTGACCGGGCTTTTTAAATAGGTCAACAAATTCGGGATCGGATCTATTCAGAAGACTCAATCAGCGGTTTTTGCAGAGGAACAAAGTCTGAGAATTTCGTAGTGATCTATGTAACGTGGGGCGCAATTTGGTTGAAGTACGCCTCAAAACATCACATTTTTCACCAACGTTTTCTTCCCGGGGGACAGGGGACTATTAGACCTTTCGTTTGATATGCGAAATTGTATATTAAATTTTAATTAGCTACCTCTAATTAGCTGTACCCGTAAGGCAATAATTATGTGCACACTAAGTCAATGAGACTTCAAAACGTCAAACAGGGAAAGTGGTGGCATCCTATGGGTTCGGTTTTATTTTTCTCCGTGACGGATTCGTTCATTAAAGGGGTAACCAGGCTTTACAAAAATGTCAAAAAATTCGTGATCAGATCTATTTAAAAAGACTCAATCAGCCGTTTGTGCAGAGGAACAAAGTGTATGAGTGTCGGAGTGATCTACGTAACGTGGGGCGCAATTTGGTTGAATTACGCCCCAAAATATCACATTTTTCGGAAATGTTTTCTTCCCAGGAGACTATTAGACCTTTCGTTTGATATGCCAAATTTTAATTAGCTACCTCTAATTAGCTGTACTTGTAAGGCAATAATTATGTGCACACTAAGCCAATGAGACTTCAAAACGTCAAGCAGGGAGAGGGGCAGTATCCTATGGGTTCGGGACCATTTTTTTCCGTGACGAGTTTGTTCAATAAGAGGGTGACCGACTTTTCAATAATGTCAAAAAATCTGGGATCGGATCCATTCAAAAGACTTAATCAGTCGTTTTTGCAGAGGGACAAAGTCTGAGAATTTCGGGGTGATCTACGTAACGTGGGGCGCAATATGGTTAAATTACGCCCCAAAACATCACATTTTTCACAAATGTTTTCTTCGCAAGAGACAGAAGACTATTGGACCTTTCGGTTGATATGCGAAATTTTATATTAAATCTAATTAGCTACCTCTAATTAACTGTACCCGTAAGGCAATGATTATGTGCACACTAAGTCAATGAGGCTTCAAAAGGTCAAACAAGGAGAGGGGTGGCATCCTATGGGTTCGGCACCATTCTTCTCCGTGATGAATTTGTTCAATAGAGGAGTGACCGGGCTTTTTAAATAGGTCAACAAATTCGGGATCGGATCTATTCAGAAGACTCAATCAGTCGTTTTTGCAGAGGAACAAAGTCTGAGAATTTCGGTGTATTCTACGTAAAGTGGGGCGCAATTTGGTTGAATTACGTCCCAAAACATCACATTTTTCAGAAATATTTTTTTTCCCGGGTGACAGGGAACTATTAGACCTTTCGTTTGATGAGCAAAATTTTGTATTAAATTTAATTAGCTACCTCTAATTAGCTGTACCCGTAAGGCAATGATTATGTGCACACTAAGTCAATGAGACTTCAAAAGGTCAAACAGGGAGAGGGGTGGCATCCTATGGGTTCGGCGTCATTCTTCTCCGTGATGAATTTGTTCAATAGAGGGGTGACCAGGCTTTTCAAATAGGTCAACAAATTTGGGATCAGTTTTATTCAAGAAGACTCAATCAGCCGTTTTTGCAGTGGAATAAAGTCTGAGAATTTCGGAGTGATCTACGTAGCGTGGGGCGCAATTTGTTTTAATTACGCCCCAAAACATCACATTTTCCAGAAATATTTTCTTCCCGAGGGACAGGGGACTATTAAACTTTTCGTTTGATATGCGAAATTTTGAATTAAATTTAATTAGCTACCTCTAATTAGCTGTACCCGTAAGGCAATAATTATGTGCACATAATTATTGCCTTACGAATACAGCTAATTAGAGGTAGCTAATTACAATAAACATACATTTTCGCATATCAAACGAAAGGTCTACTAGTCCTCTGTCTCCCGAGCACATAACATTTTCGAAAAATGTGTTGTTATAAGGCGTGATTCAACCAAATTGCGCCCCACTTTACGTAAATCATTTCGAAATTCTCAGATTTTGTTCCTCTGCAAAAACGGCTGATTGAGTCTATTTGAATAGATCCGATCCCAAATTTTTTGACATTTTTAAAAGCCTGGTAACCCCTATTGAACAAAACTGTCACGGAGGAAAATGGTTTTGAACCCATTGGATGCCACCCTTCTCCCTTTTGACGTTTTTAAGTCTCATTGACTTAGCGTGCACATAATTATTGCCTTACGGATACAGCTAATTAGAGGTAGCAAAACGGCTGACTGAGTCTACTTGAATAAATCCGATCCTGAATTTTTGACATTTTTGAAAAGCCTGGTCACCCCTATTGAACAAAACCGTCACGTAGGAAAATGGTTTTGAACCCATTGGATGCCACCCCTCTCCCTTTTGACGTTTTTAAGTCTCATTGACTTAGTGTGCACATAATTATTGCCTTACGAATACAGCTAATTAGAGGTAGCTAATTACAATAAACATACATTTTCGCATATCAAACGAAAGGTCTACTAGTCCTCTGTCTCCCGAGCACATACAATTTTCGAAAAATGTGTTGTTATAAGGCGTGATTCAACCAAATTGCGCCCCACTTTACGTAAATCATTTCGAAATTCTCAGATTTTGTTCCTCTGCAAAAACGGCTGATTGAGTCTATTTGAATAAATCAGATCCCAATTTTTTTTGACATTTTTAAAAAGCCTGGGAACCCCCTATTGAACAAAACTGTCACGGAGGAAAATGGTTTTGAACCCATTGGATGCCACCCTTCTCCCTTTTTGACGTTTTTAAGTCTCATTGACTTAGCGTGCACATAATTATTGCCTTACAGATACAGCTAATTAGAGGTAGCAAAACAGCTGACTGAGTCTACTTGAATAAATCCGATCCTGAATTTTTTGACATTTTTGAAAATCCTGGTCACCCCCCTATTGAACAAAACCGTCACAGAGGAAAATGGTTTTGAACCCATTGGATGCCACCCCTCTCCCTTTTTGACGTTTTTAAGTCTCATTGACTTTTTGAAAAGTGTGCAAAACATAATTATTGCCTTACGAATAATTATTGCCTTAGCTAATTAGAGGTAGCAAAACGGCTGACTGAGTCTACTTGAATAAATCCGATCCTGAATTTTTTGACATTTTTGAAAAGCCTGGTCACCCTCCTATTGAACAAAACCGTCACGTAGGAAAATGGTTTTGAACCCATTGGATGCCACCCCTCTCCCTTTTTGACGTTTTTAAGTCTCATTGACTTAGTGTGCACATAATTATTGCCTTACGAATACAGCTAATTAGAGGTAGCTAATTACAATAAACATACATTTTCGCATATCAAACGAAAGGTCTACTAGTCCTCTGTCTCCCGAGCACATACAATTTTCAAAACATGTGGTGTTATAAGGCGTTATTCAACCAAATTGCGCCCCACTTTACGTAAATCATTTCGAAATTCTCAGATTTTGTTCCTCTGCAAAAACGGCTGATTGAGTCTATTTGAATAGATCCGATCCCAAATTTTTTGACATTTTTAAAAAGCCTGGTAACCCCCCTATTGAACAAAACCATCACGGAGGAAAATGGTTTTGAACCCATTGGATGCCACCCTTCTCCCTTGTTGACGTTTTTAAGTCTCATTGACTTAGCGTGCACATAATTATTGCCTTACGGATACAGCTAATTAGAGGTAGCAAAACGGCTGACTGAGTCTACTTGAATAAATCCGATCCTGAATTTTTGACATTTTTGAAAAGCCTGGTCACCCCCCTATTGAACAAAACCGTCACGTAGGAAAATGGTTTTGAACCCATTGGATGCCACCCCTCTCCCTTTTTGACGTTTTTAAGTCTCATTGACTTAGTGTGCACATAATTATTGCCTTACGAATACAGCTAATTAGAGGTAGCTAATTACAATAAACATACATTTTCGCATATCAAACGAAAGGTCTACTAGTCCTCTGTCTCCCGAGCACATACAATTTTCGAAAAATGTGTTGTTATAAGGCGTGATTCAACCAAATTGCGCCCCACTTTACGTAAATCATTTCGAAATTCTCAGATTTTGTTCCTCTGCAAAAACGGCTGATTGAGTCTATTTGAATAAATCAGATCCCAAATTTTTTGACATTTTTAAAAAGCCTGGGAACCCCCCTATTGAACAAAACTGTCACGGAGGAAAATGGTTTTGAACCCATTGGATGCCACCCTTCTCCCTTTTTGACGTTTTTAAGTCTCATTGACTTAGCGTGCACATAATTATTGCCTTACGGATACAGCTAATTAGAGGTAGCAAAACAGCTGACTGAGTCTACTTGAATAAATCCGATCCTGAATTTTTGACATTTTTGAAAAGCCTGGTCACCCCTATTGAACAAAACCGTCACGTAGGAAAATGGTTTTGAACCCATTGATGCCACCCCTCTCCCTTTTTGACGTTTTTAAGTCTCATTGACTTAGTGTGCACATAATTATTGCCTTACGAATACAGCTAATTAGAGGTAGCTAATTACAATAAACATACATTTTCGCATATCAAACGAAAGGTCTACTAGTCCTCTGTCTCCCGAGCACATACAATTTTCGAAAAATGTGTTGTTATAAGGCGTGATTCAAAAACCAAATTTGAATAGATCCCCCAAATTTTTTGACATTTTTAAAAGCCTTTACGTAAATCATTTCGAAATTCTCAGATTTTGTTCCTCTGCAAAAACGGCTGATTGAGTCTATTTGAATAAATCCGATCCCAAATTTTTGACATTTTTAAAAGCCTGGTAACCCCTATTGAACAAAACCGTCACGGAGGAAAATGGTTTTGAACCCATTGGATGCCACCCTTCTCCCTTTTTGACGTTTTTAAGTCTCATTGACTTAGTGTGCACATAATTATTGCCTTACGAATACAGCTAATTAGAGGTAGCTAATTACAATAAACATACATTTTCGCATATCAAACGAAAGGTCTACTAGTCCTCTGTCTCCCGAGCACATACAATTTTCGAAAAATGTGTTGTTATAAGGCGTGATTCAACCAAATTGCGCCCCACTTTACGTAAATCATTTCGAAATTCTCAGATTTTGTTCCTCTGCAAAAACGGCTGATTGAGTCTATTTGAATAAATCAGATCCCAAATTTTTTGACATTTTTAAAAAGCCTGGGAACCCCCCTATTGAACAAAACTGTCACGGAGGAAAATGGTTTTGAACCCATTGGATGCCACCCTTCTCCCTTTTTGACGTTTTTAAGTCTCATTGACTTAGCGTGCACATAATTATTGCCTTACGGATACAGCTAATTAGAGGTAGCAAAACAGCTGACTGAGTCTACTTGAATAAATCCGATCCTGAATTTTTGACATTTTTGAAAAGCCTGGTCACCCCTATTGAACAAAACCGTCACGTAGGAAAATGGTTTTGAACCCATTGATGCCACCCCTCTCCCTTTTTGACGTTTTTAAGTCTCATTGACTTAGTGTGCACATAATTATTGCCTTACGAATACAGCTAATTAGAGGTAGCTAATTACAATAAACATACATTTTCGCATATCAAACGAAAGGTCTACTAGTCCTCTGTCTCCCGAGCACATACAATTTTCGAAAAATGTGTTGTTATAAGGCGTTATTCAACCAAATTGCGCCCCACTTTACGTAAATCATTTCGAAATTCTCAGATTTTGTTCCTCTGCAAAAACGGCTGATTGAGTCTATTTGAATAGATCCGATCCCAAATTTTTTGACATTTTTAAAAGCCTGGTAACCCCTATTGAACAAAACTGTCACGGAGGAAAATGGTTTTGAACCCATTGGATGCCACCCTTCTCCCTTTTGACGTTTTTAAGTCTCATTGACTTAGCGTGCACATAATTATTGCCTTACGGATACAGCTAATTAGAGGTAGCAAAACGGCTGACTGAGTCTACTTGAATAAATCCGATCCTGAATTTTTGACATTTTTGAAAAGCCTGGTCACCCCCCTATTGAACAAAACCGTCACGTAGGAAAATGGTTTTGAACCCATTGGATGCCACCCCTCTCCCTTTTTGACGTTTTTAAGTCTCATTGACTTAGTGTGCACATAATTATTGCCTTACGAATACAGCTAATTAGAGGTAGCTAATTACAATAAACATACATTTTCGCATATCAAACGAAAGGTCTACTAGTCCTCTGTCTCCCGAGCACATACAATTTTCGAAAAATGTGTTGTTATAAGGCGTGATTCAACCAAATTGCGCCCCACTTTACGTAAATCATTTCGAAATTCTCAGATTTTGTTCCTCTGCAAAAACGGCTGATTGAGTCTATTTGAATAAATCCGATCCCAAATTTTTTGACATTTTTAAAAAGCCTGGGAACCCCCCTATTGAACAAAACTGTCACGGAGGAAAATGGTTTTGAACCCATTGGATGCCACCCTTCTCCCTTTTTGACGTTTTTAAGTCTCATTGACTTAGCGTGCACATAATTATTGCCTTACGGATACAGCTAATTAGAGGTAGCAAAACAGCTGACTGAGTCTACTTGAATAAATCCGATCCTGAATTTTTTGACATTTTTGAAAAGCCTGGTCACCCCCCTATTGAACAAAACCATCACGGAGGAAAATGGTTTTGAACCCATTGGATGCCACCCTTCTCCCTTTTTGACGTTTTTAAGTCTCATTGACTTAGCGTGCACATAATTATTGCCTTACGGATACAACTAATTAAAGGTAGCTAATTACAATAAACATACATTTTCGCATATCAAACGAAAGGTCTACTAGTCCCCTGTCTCCCGAGCACATACAATTTTCGAAAAATGTGTTGTTATAAGGCGTTATTCAACCAAATTGCGCCCCACTTTACGTAAATCATTTCGAAATTCTCAGATTTTGTTCCTCTGCAAAAACGGCTGATTGAGTCTATTTGAATAGATCCGATCCCAAATTTTTTGACATTTTTAAAAAAACTGTCCTGGTAACCCCTATTGAACAAAACCTTACGTCACGGAGGAAAATGGTTTTGAACCCATTGGATGCCACCCTTCTCCCTTTTTGACGTTTTTAAGTCTCATTGACTTAGCGTGCACATAATTATTGCCTTACGAATACAGCTAATTAGAGGTAGCTAATTACAATAAACATACATTTTCGCATATCAAACGAAAGGTCTACTAGTCCTCTGTCTCCCGAGCACATACAATTTTCGAAAAATGTGTTGTTATAAGGCGTGATTCAACCAAATTGCGCCCCACTTTACGTAAATCATTTCGAAATTCTCAGATTTTGTTCCTCTGCAAAAACGGCTGATTGAGTCTATTTGAATAAATCAGATCCCAAATTTTTTTGACATTTTTAAAAGCCTGGGAACCCCTATTGAACAAAACTGTCACGGAGGAAAATGGTTTTGAACCCATTGGATGCCACCCTTCTCCCTTTTTGACGTTTTTAAGTCTCATTGACTTAGCGTGCACATAATTATTGCCTTACGGATACAGCTAATTAGAGGTAGCAAAACAGCTGACTGAGTCTACTTGAATAAATCCGATCCTGAATTTTTTGACATTTTTGAAAAGCCTGGTCACCCCTATTGAACAAAACCATCACGGAGGAAAATGGTTTTGAACCCATTGATGCCACCCTCTCCCTTTTGACGTTTTTAAGTCTCATTGACTTAGTGTGCACATAATTATTGCCTTACGGATACAGCTAATTAGAGGTAGCTAATTACAATAAACATACATTTTCGCATATCAAACGAAAGGTCTACTAGTCCTCTGTCTCCCGAGCACATACAATTTTCGAAAAATGTGTTGTTATAAGGCGTGATTCAACCAAATTGCGCCCCACTTTACGTAAATCATTTCGAAATTCTCAGATTTTGTTCCTCTGCAAAAACGGCTGATTGAGTCTATTTGAATAGATCCGATCCCAAATTTTTTGACATTTTTAAAAGCCTGGTAACCCCTATTGAACAAAACTATCACGGAGGAAAATGGTTTTGAACCCATTGATGCCACCCTTCTCCCTTTTTGACGTTTTTAAGTCTCATTGACTTAGCGTGCACATAATTATTGCCTTACGGATACAGCTAATTAGAGGTAGCAAAACGGCTGACTGAGTCTACTTGAATAAATCCGATCCTGAATTTTTTGACATTTTTGAAAAGCCTGGTCACCCCTATTGAACAAAACCGTCACGTAGGAAAATGGTTTTGAACCCATTGATGCCACCCCTCTCCCTTTTTGACGTTTTTAAGTCTCATTGACTTAGTGTGCACATAATTATTGCCTTACGAATACAGCTAATTAGAGGTAGCTAATTACAATAAACATACATTTTCGCATATCAAACGAAAGGTCTACTAGTCCTCTGTCTCCCGAGCACATACAATTTTCGAAAAATGTGTTGTTATAAGGCGTGATTCAACCAAATTGCGCCCCACTTTACGTAAATCATTTCGAAATTCTCAGATTTTGTTCCTCTGCAAAAACGGCTGATTGAGTCTATTTGAATAAATCAGATCCCAAATTTTTTGACATTTTTAAAAAGCCTGGGAACCCCTATTGAACAAAACTGTCACGGAGGAAAATGGTTTTGAACCCATTGGATGCCACCCTTCTCCCTTTTTGACGTTTTTAAGTCTCATTGACTTAGCGTGCACATAATTATTGCCTTACGGATACAGCTAATTAGAGGTAGCAAAACGGCTGACTGAGTCACTTGAATAAATCCGATCCTGAATTTTTTGACATTTTTGAAAAGCTTGGTAACCCCCCTATTGAACAAAACCATCACGGAGGAAAATGGTTTTGAACCCATTGGATGCCACCCCTCTCCCTTTTTGACGTTTTTAAGTCTCATTGACTTAGCGTGCACATAATTATTGCCTTACGGATACAGCTAATTAGAGGTAGCTAATTACAATAAACATACATTTTCGCATATCAAACGAAAGGTCTACTAGTCCTCTATCTCCCGAGCACATACAATTTTCGAAAAATGTGTTGTTATAAGGCGTGATTCAACCATATTGCGCCCCACTTTACGTAAATCATTTCGAAATTCTCAGATTTTGTTCCTCTGCAAAAACGGCTGATTGAGTCTATTTGAATAGATCCGATCCCAAATTTTTTGACATTTTTAAAAAGCCTGGGAAGCCCCCTATTGAACAAAACTGTCACGGAGGAAAATGGTTTTGAACCCATTGGATGCCACCCTTCTCCCTTTTTGACGTTTTTAAGTCTCATTGACTTAGCGTGCACATAATTATTGCCTTACGGATACAGCTAATTAGAGGTAGCAAAACGGCTGACTGAGTCTACTTGAATAAATCCGATCCTGAATTTGTTGACATTTTTGAAAAGCCTGGTCACCCCCCTATTGAACAAAACCGTCACGTAGGGAAATGGTTTTGAACCCATTGGATGCCACCCCTCCCCTTTTGACGTTTTTAAATCTCATTGACTTAGTGTGCACATAATTATTGCCTTACGAATACAGCTAATTAGAGGTAGCTAATTACAATAAACATACATTTTCGCATATCAAACGAAAGGTCTACTAGTCCTCTGTCTCCCGAGCACATACAATTTTCGAAAAATGTGTTGTTATAAGGCGTGATTCAACCAAATTGCGCCCCACTTTACGTAAATCATTTCGAAATTCTCAGATTTTGTTCCTCTGCAAAAACGGCTGATTGAGTCTATTTGAATAAATCAGATCCCAATTTTTTTGACATTTTTAAAAAGCCTGGGAACCCCCCTATTGAACAAAACTGTCACGGAGGAAAATGGTTTTGAACCCATTGGATGCCACCCTTCTCCCTTTTTGACGTTTTTAAGTCTCATTGACTTAGCGTGCACATAATTATTGCCTTACGGATACAGCTAATTAGAGGTAGCAAAACAGCTGACTGAGTCTACTTGAATAAATCCGATCCTGAATTTTTTGACATTTTTGAAAAGCCTGGTCACCCCCCTATTGAACAAAACCATCACGGAGGAAAATGGTTTTGAACCCATTGATGCCACCCTTCTCCCTTTTTGACGTTTTTAAGTCTCATTGACTTAGTGTGCACATAATTATTGCCTTACGAATACAGCTAATTAGAGGTAGCTAATTACAATAAACATACATTTTCGCATATCAAACGAAAGGTCTACTAGTCCTCTGTCTCCCGAGCACATAACAATTTTCGAAAAATGTGTTGTTATAAGGCGTTATTCAACCAAATTGCGCCCCACTTTACGTAAATCATTTCGAAATTCTCAGATTTTGTTCCTCTGCAAAAACGGCTGATTGAGTCTATTTGAATAGATCCGATCCCAAATTTTTTGACATTTTTAAAAGCCTGGTAACCCCTATTGAACAAAACTGTCACGGAGGAAAATGGTTTTGAACCCATTGGATGCCACCCTTCTCCCTTTTTGACGTTTTTAAGTCTCATTGACTTAGCGTGCACATAATTATTGCCTTACGGATACAGCTAATTAGAGGTAGCAAAACGGCTGACTGAGTCTACTTGAATAAATCCGATCCTGAATTTTTGACATTTTTGAAAAGCCTGGTCACCCCTATTGAACAAAACCGTCACGTAGGAAAATGGTTTTGAACCCATTGATGCCACCCTCTCCCTTTTTGACGTTTTTAAGTCTCATTGACTTAGTGTGCACATAATTATTGCCTTACGAATACAGCTAATTAGAGGTAGCTAATTACAATAAACATACATTTTCGCATATCAAACGAAAGGTCTACTAGTCCTCTGTCTCCCGAGCACATACAATTTTCGAAAAATGTGTTGTTATAAGGCGTGATTCAACCAAATTGCGCCCCACTTTACGTAAATCATTTCGAAATTCTCAGATTTTGTTCCTCTGCAAAAACGGCTGATTGAGTCTATTTGAATAGATCCGATCCCAAATTTTTTGACATTTTTGAAAAGCCTGGGAACCCCTATTGAACAAAACTGTCACGGAGGAAAATGGTTTTGAACCCATTGATGCCACCCTTCTCCCTTTTTGACGTTTTTAAGTCTCATTGACTTAGCGTGCACATAATTATTGCCTTACGGATACAGCTAATTAGAGGTAGCAAAACGGCTGACTGAGTCTACTTGAATAAATCCGATCCTGAATTTTTTGACATTTTTGAAAAGCCTGGTCACCCCCCTATTGAACAAAACCGTCACGTAGGAAAATGGTTTTGAACCCATTGGATGCCACCCCTCTCCCTTTTTGACGTTTTTAAGTCTCATTGACTTAGTGTGCACATAATTATTGCCTTACGAATACAGCTAATTAGAGGTAGCTAATTACAATAAACATACATTTTCGCATATCAAACGAAAGGTCTACTAGTCCTCTGTCTCCCGAGCACATACAATTTTCGAAAAATGTGTTGTTATAAGGCGTGATTCAACCAAATTGCGCCCCACTTTACGTAAATCATTTCGAAATTCTCAGATTTTGTTCCTCTGCAAAAACGGCTGATTGAGTCTATTTGAATAAATCAGATCCCAAATTTTTTGACATTTTTAAAAAGCCTGGGAACCCCCCTATTGAACAAAACTGTCACGGAGGAAAATGGTTTTGAACCCATTGGATGCCACCCTTCTCCCTTTTTGACGTTTTTAAGTCTCATTGACTTAGCGTGCACATAATTATTGCCTTACGGATACAGCTAATTAGAGGTAGCAAAACAGCTGACTGAGTCTACTTGAATAAATCCGATCCTGAATTTTTTGACATTTTTGAAAAGCCTGGTCACCCCCCTATTGAACAAAACCGTCACGTAGGAAAATGGTTTTGAACCCATTGGATGCCACCCTCTCCCTTTTTGACGTTTTTAAGTCTCATTGACTTAGTGTGCACATAATTATTGCCTTACGAATACAGCTAATTAGAGGTAGCTAATTACAATAAACATACATTTTCGCATATCAAACGAAAGGTCTACTAGTCCTCTGTCTCCCGAGCACATACAATTTTCGAAAAATGTGTTGTTATAAGGCGTGATTCAACCAAATTGCGCCCCACTTTACGTAAATCATTTCGAAATTCTCAGATTTTGTTCCTCTGCAAAAACGGCTGATTGAGTCTATTTGAATAAATCAGATCCCAAATTTTTTTGACATTTTTAAAAAGCCTGGGAACCCCCTATTGAACAAAACTGTCACGGAGGAAAATGGTTTTGAACCCATTGGATGCCACCCTTCTCCCTTGTTGACGTTTTTAAGTCTCATTGACTTAGCGTGCACATAATTATTGCCTTACGGATACAGCTAATTAGAGGTAGCAAAACAGCTGACTGAGTCTACTTGAATAAATCCGATCCTGAATTTTTTGACATTTTTGAAAAGCCTGGTCACCCCCCTATTGAACAAAACCGTCACGTAGGAAAATGGTTTTGAACCCATTGGATGCCACCCTCTCCCTTTTTGACGTTTTTAAGTCTCATTGACTTAGTGTGCACATAATTATTGCCTTACGAATACAGCTAATTAGAGGTAGCTAATTACAATAAACATACATTTTCGCATATCAAACGAAAGGTCTACTAGTCCTCTGTCTCCCGAGCACATAAATTTTCGAAAAATGTGTTGTTATACGGCGTGATTCAACCAAATTGCGCCCCACTTTACGTAAATCATTTCGAAATTCTCAGATTTTGTTCCTCTGCAAAAACGGCTGATTGAGTCTATTTGAATAGATCCGATCCCAAATTTTTTGACATTTTTAAAAGCCTGGTAACCCCTATTGAACAAAACTGTCACGGAGGAAAATGGTTTTGAACCCATTGGATGCCACCCTTCTCCCTTTTTGACGTTTTTAAGTCTCATTGACTTAGCGTGCACATAATTATTGCCTTACGGATACAGCTAATTAGAGGTAGCAAAACGGCTGACTGAGTCTACTTGAATAAATCCGATCCTGAATTTTTTGACATTTTTGAAAAGCCTGGTCACCCCCTATTGAACAAAACCGTCACGTAGGAAAATGGTTTTGAACCCATTGATGCCACCCTCTCCCTTTTTGACGTTTTTAAGTCTCATTGACTTAGTGTGCACATAATTATTGCCTTACGAATACAGCTAATTAGAGGTAGCTAATTACAATAAACATACATTTTCGCATATCAAACGAAAGGTCTACTAGTCCTCTGTCTCCCGAGCACATACAATTTTCGAAAAATGTGTTGTTATAAGGCGTGATTCAACCAAATTGCGCCCCACTTTACGTAAATCATTTCGAAATTCTCAGATTTTGTTCCTCTGCAAAAACGGCTGATTGAGTCTATTTGAATAAATCCGATCCCAAATTTTTTGACATTTTTAAAAAGCCTGGGAATCCCCCTATTGAACAAAACTGTCACGGAGGAAAATGGTTTTGAACCCATTGGATGCCACCCTTCTCCCTTTTTGACGTTTTTAAGTCTCATTGACTTAGCGTGCACATAATTATTGCCTTACGGATACAGCTAATTAGAGGTAGCAAAACGGCTGACTGAGTCTACTTGAATAAATCCGATCCTGAATTTTTTGACATTTTTGAAAAGCCTGGTCACCCCCCTATTGAACAAAACCGTCACGTAGGAAAATGGTTTTGAACCCATTGATGCCACCCTCTCCCTTTTTGACGTTTTTAAGTCTCATTGACTTAGTGTGCACATAATTATTGCCTTACGAATACAGCTAATTAGAGGTAGCTAATTACAATAAACATACATTTTCGCATATCAAACGAAAGGTCTACTAGTCCTCTGTCTCCCGAGCACATACAATTTTCGAAAAATGTGTTGTTATAAGGCGTGATTCAACCAAATTGCGCCCCACTTTACGTAAATCATTTCGAAATTCTCAGATTTTGTTCCTCTGCAAAAACGGCTGATTGAGTCTATTTGAATAAATCAGATCCCAAATTTTTTGACATTTTTAAAAAGCCTGGGAACCCCCCTATTGAACAAAACTGTCACGGAGGAAAATGGTTTTGAACCCATTGGATGCCACCCTTCTCCCTTTTTGACGTTTTTAAGTCTCATTGACTTAGCGTGCACATAATTATTGCCTTACGGATACAGCTAATTAGAGGTAGCAAAACAGCTGACTGAGTCTACTTGAATAAATCCGATCCTGAATTTTTTGACATTTTTGAAAAGCCTGGTCACCCCCCTATTGAACAAAACCATCACGGAGGAAAATGGTTTTGAACCCATTGGATGCCACCCTTCTCCCTTTTTGACGTTTTTAAGTCTCATTGACTTAGTGTGCACATAATTATTGCCTTACGGATACAGCTAATTAGAGGTAGCTAATTACAATAAACATACATTTTCGCATATCAAACGAAAGGTCTACTAGTCCTCTGTCTCCCGAGCACATAAAATTTTCGAAAAATGTGTTGTTATAAGGCGTTATTCAACCAAATTGCGCCCCACTTTACGTAAATCATTTCGAAATTCTCAGATTTTGTTCCTCTGCAAAAACGGCTGATTGAGTCTATTTGAATAGATCCGATCCCAAATTTTTTGACATTTTTAAAAAGCCTGGGAAGCCCCCTATTGAACAAAACTGTCACGGAGGAAAATGGTTTTGAACCCATTGGATGCCACCCTTCTCCCTTTTTGACGTTTTTAAGTCTCATTGACTTAGCGTGCACATAATTATTGCCTTACGGATACAGCTAATTAGAGGTAGCAAAACGGCTGACTGAGTCTACTTGAATAAATCCGATCCTGAATTTTTTGACATTTTTGAAAAGCCTGGTCACCCCCCTATTGAACAAAACCGTCACGTAGGAAAATGGTTTTGAACCCATTGGATGCCACCCTTCTCCCTTTTGACGTTTTTAAGTCTCATTGACTTAGTGTGCACATAATTATTGCCTTACGAATACAGCTAATTAGAGGTAGCTAATTACAATAAACATACATTTTCGCATATCAAACGAAAGGTCTACTAGTCCCCTGTCTCCCGAGCACATAACAATTTTCGAAAAATGTGTTGTTATAAGGCGTGATTCAACCAAATTGCGCCCCACTTTACGTAAATCATTTCGAAATTCTCAGATTTTGTTCCTCTGCAAAAACGGCTGATTGAGTCTATTTGAATAGATCCGATCCCAAATTTTTTGACATTTTTAAAAAGCCTGGTAACCCCCCTATTGAACAAAACTGTCACGGAGGAAAATGGTTTTGAACCCATTGATGCCACCCTTCTCCCTTTTTGACGTTTTTAAGTCTCATTGACTTAGCGTGCACATAATTATTGCCTTACGGATACAGCTAATTAGAGGTAGCAAAACGGCTGACTGAGTCTACTTGAATAAATCCGATCCTGAATTTTTTGACATTTTTGAAAAGCCTGGTCACCCCCCTATTGAACAAAACCGTCACGTAGGAAAATGGTTTTGAACCCATTGGATGCCACCCCTCTCCCTTTTTGACGTTTTTAAGTCTCATTGACTTAGTGTGCACATAATTATTGCCTTACGAATACAGCTAATTAGAGGTAGCTAATTACAATAAACATACATTTTCGCATATCAAACGAAAGGTCTACTAGTCCTCTGTCTCCCGAGCACATACAATTTTCGAAAAATGTGTTGTTATAAGGCGTGATTCAACCAAATTGCGCCCCACTTTACGTAAATCATTTCGAAATTCTCAGATTTTGTTCCTCTGCAAAAACGGCTGATTGAGTCTATTTGAATAAATCCGATCCCAAATTTTTTGACATTTTTGAAAAGCCTGGTAATCCCCCTATTGAACAAAACTGTCACGGAGGAAAATGGTTTTGAACCCATTGGATGCCACCCTTCTCCCTTTTTGACGTTTTTAAGTCTCATTGACTTAGCGTGCACATAATTATTGCCTTACGGATACAGCTAATTAGAGGTAGCAAAACAGCTGACTGAGTCTACTTGAATAAATCCGATCCTGAATTTTTTGACATTTTTGAAAAGCCTGGTCACCCCCCTATTGAACAAAACCATCACGGAGGAAAATGGTTTTGAACCCATTGGATGCCACCCTTCTCCCTTTTTGACGTTTTTAAGTCTCATTGACTTAGTGTGCACATAATTATTGCCTTACGGATACAGCTAATTAGAGGTAGCTAATTACAATAAACATACATTTTCGCATATCAAACGAAAGGTCTACTAGTCCTCTGTCTCCCGAGCACATACAATTTTCGAAAAATGTGTTGTTATAAGGCGTTATTCAACCAAATTGCGCCCCACTTTACGTAAATCATTTCGAAATTCTCAGATTTTGTTCCTCTGCAAAAACGGCTGATTGAGTCTATTTGAATAGATCCGATCCCAAATTTTTTGACATTTTTGAAAAGCCTGGTAACCCCCCTATTGAACAAAACCATCACGGAGGAAAATGGTTTTGAACCCATTGGATGCCACCCTTCTCCCTTTTTGACGTTTTTAAGTCTCATTGACTTAGCGTGCACATAATTA
Organism: Chiridota heheva; assembly: GCA_020152595.1. Classification (NCBI taxonomy): domain Eukaryota; kingdom Metazoa; phylum Echinodermata; class Holothuroidea; order Apodida; family Chiridotidae; genus Chiridota; species Chiridota heheva. The sequence goes on along the minus strand of JAIGNY010004016.1, from coordinate 12,926 downwards.
TTGCCTTACGGATACAGCTAATTAGAGGTAGCAAAACGGCTGACTGAGTCTACTTGAATAAATCCGATCCTGAATTTTTGACATTTTTGAAAAGCCTGGTCACCCCCTATTGAACAAAACCGTCACGTAGGAAATGGTTTTGAACCCATTGATGCCACCCCTCCCTTTTTGACGTTTTTAAGTCTCATTGACTTAGTGTGCACATAATTATTGCCTTACGAATACAGCTAATTAGAGGTAGCTAATTACAATAAACATACATTTTCGCATATCAAACGAAAGGTCTACTAGTCCTCTGTCTCCCGAGCACATACAATTTTCGAAAAATGTGTTGTTATAAGGCGTGATTCAACCAAATTGCGCCCCACTTTACGTAAATCATTTCGAAATTCTCAGATTTTGTTCCTCTGCAAAAACGGCTGATTGAGTCTATTTGAATAAATCAGATCCCAAATTTTTTTGACATTTTTAAAAAGCCTGGGAACCCCCCTATTGAACAAAACTGTCACGGAGGAAAATGGTTTTGAACCCATTGGATGCCACCCTTCTCCCTTTTTGACGTTTTTAAGTCTCATTGACTTAGCGTGCACATAATTATTGCCTTACGGATACAGCTAATTAGAGGTAGCAAAACAGCTGACTGAGTCTACTTGAATAAATCCGATCCTGAATTTTTTGACATTTTTGAAAAGCCTGGTCACCCCCCTATTGAACAAAACCATCACGGAGGAAAATGGTTTTGAACCCATTGGATGCCACCCTTCTCCCTTTTTGACGTTTTTAAGTCTCATTGACTTAGTGTGCACATAATTATTGCCTTACGAATACAGCTAATTAGAGGTAGCTAATTACAATAAACATACATTTTCGCATATCAAACGAAAGGTCTACTAGTCCTCTGTCTCCCGAGCACATAACATTTTCGAAAAATGTGTTGTTATAAGGCGTGATTCAACCAAATTGCGCCCCACTTTACGTAAATCATTTCGAAATTCTCAGATTTTGTTCCTCTGCAAAAACGGCTGATTGAGTCTATTTGAATAGATCCGATCCCAAATTTTTTTGACATTTTTAAAAGCCTGGTAACCCCCCTATTGAACAAAACTGTCACGGAGGAAAATGGTTTTGAACCCATTGGATGCCACCCTTCTCCCTTTTTGACGTTTTTAAGTCTCATTGACTTAGCGTGCACATAATTATTGCCTTACGGATACAGCTAATTAGAGGTAGCAAAACGGCTGACTGAGTCTACTTGAATAAATCCGATCCTGAATTTTTGACATTTTTGAAAAGCCTGGTCACCCCTATTGAACAAAACCGTCACGTAGGAAAATGGTTTTGAACCCATTGATGCCACCCCTCTCCCTTTTTGACGTTTTTAAGTCTCATTGACTTAGTGTGCACATAATTATTGCCTTACGAATACAGCTAATTAGAGGTAGCTAATTACAATAAACATACATTTTCGCATATCAAACGAAAGGTCTACTAGTCCTCTGTCTCCCGAGCACATACAATTTTCGAAAAATGTGTTGTTATAAGGCGTGATTCAACCAAATTGCGCCCCACTTTACGTAAATCATTTCGAAATTCTCAGATTTTGTTCCTCTGCAAAAACGGCTGATTGAGTCTATTTGAATAAATCCGATCCCAAATTTTTTGACATTTTTGAAAAAGCCTGGGAACCCCCCTATTGAACAAAACTGTCACGGAGGAAAATGGTTTTGAACCCATTGGATGCCACCCTTCTCCCTTTTTAAGTCTCATTGACTTAGCGTGCACATAATTATTGCCTTACGGATACAGCTAATTAGAGGTAGCAAAACAGCTGACTGAGTCTACTTGAATAAATCCGATCCTGAATTTTTTGACATTTTTGAAAAGCCTGGTCACCCCCCTATTGAACAAAACCATCACGGAGGAAAATGGTTTTGAACCCATTGGATGCCACCCTTCTCCCTTTTGACGTTTTTAAGTCTCATTGACTTAGCGTGCACATAATTATTGCCTTACGGATACAGCTAATTAGAGGTAGCTAATTACAATAAACATACATTTTCGCATATCAAACGAAAGGTCTACTAGTCCTCTGTCTCCCGAGCACATAACATTTTCGAAAAATGTGTTGTTATAAGGCGTTATTCAACCAAATTGCGCCCCACTTTACGTAAATCATTTCGAAATTCTCAGATTTTGTTCCTCTGCAAAAACGGCTGATTGAGTCTATTTGAATAGATCCGATCCCAAATTTTTTGACATTTTTGAAAAGCCTGGGAACCCCTATTGAACAAAACTGTCACGGAGGAAAATGGTTTTGAACCCATTGGATGCCACCCTTCTCCCCTTTTTGACGTTTTTAAGTCTCATTGACTTAGCGTGCACATAATTATTGCCTTACGGATACAGCTAATTAGAGGTAGCAAAACGGCTGACTGAGTCTACTTGAATAAATCCGATCCTGAATTTTTGACATTTTTGAAAAGCCTGGTCACCCCTATTGAACAAAACCGTCACGTAGGAAAATGGTTTTGAACCCATTGGATGCCACCCTCTCCCTTTTTGACGTTTTTAAGTCTCATTGACTTAGTGTGCACATAATTATTGCCTTACGAATACAGCTAATTAGAGGTAGCTAATTACAATAAACATACATTTTCGCATATCAAACGAAAGGTCTACTAGTCCTCTGTCTCCCGAGCACATACAATTTTCGAAAAATGTGTTGTTATAAGGCGTGATTCAACCAAATTGCGCCCCACTTTACGTAAATCATTTCGAAATTCTCAGATTTTGTTCCTCTGCAAAAACGGCTGATTGAGTCTATTTGAATAAATCAGATCCCAATTTTTTTGACATTTTTAAAAGCCTGGGAACCCCTATTGAACAAAACTGTCACGGAGGAAAATGGTTTTGAACCCATTGGATGCCACCCTTCTCCCTTTTTGACGTTTTTAAGTCTCATTGACTTAGCGTGCACATAATTATTGCCTTACGGATACAGCTAATTAGAGGTAGCAAAACAGCTGACTGAGTCTACTTGAATAAATCCGATCCTGAATTTTTGACATTTTTGAAAAGCCTGGTCACCCCTATTGAACAAAACCATCACGGAGGAAAATGGTTTTGAACCCATTGATGCCACCCTTCTCCCTTTTGACGTTTTTAAGTCTCATTGACTTAGTGTGCACATAATTATTGCCTTACGAATACAGCTAATTAGAGGTAGCTAATTACAATAAACATACATTTTCGCATATCAAACGAAAGGTCTACTAGTCCTCTGTCTCCCGAGCACATAACATTTTCGAAAAATGTGTTGTTATAAGGCGTGATTCAACCAAATTGCGCCCCACTTTACGTAAATCATTTCGAAATTCTCAGATTTTGTTCCTCTGCAAAAACGGCTGATTGAGTCTATTTGAATAGATCCGATCCCAAATTTTTTGACATTTTTAAAAAGCCTGGTAACCCCCCTATTGAACAAAACTGTCACGGAGGAAAATGGTTTTGAACCCATTGGATGCCACCCTTCTCCCTTTTTGACGTTTTTAAGTCTCATTGACTTAGCGTGCACATAATTATTGCCTTACGGATACAGCTAATTAGAGGTAGCAAAACGGCTGACTGAGTCTACTTGAATAAATCCGATCCTGAATTTTTTGACATTTTTGAAAAGCCTGGTCACCCCCCTATTGAACAAAACCGTCACGGAGGAAAATGGTTTTGAACCCATTGATGCCACCCCTCTCCCTTTTTGACGTTTTTAAGTCTCATTGACTTAGTGTGCACATAATTATTGCCTTACGAATACAGCTAATTAGAGGTAGCTAATTACAATAAACATACATTTTCGCATATCAAACGAAAGGTCTACTAGTCCTCTGTCTCCCGAGCACATACAATTTTCGAAAAATGTGTTGTTATAAGGCGTGATTCAACCAAATTGCGCCCCACTTTACGTAAATCATTTCGAAATTCTCAGATTTTGTTCCTCTGCAAAAACGGCTGATTGAGTCTATTTGAATAAATCCGATCCCAAATTTTTTGACATTTTTGAAAAGCCTGGGAACCCCCCTATTGAACAAAACTGTCACGGAGGAAAATGGTTTTGAACCCATTGGATGCCACCCTTCTCCCTTTTTGACGTTTTTAAGTCTCATTGACTTAGCGTGCACATAATTATTGCCTTACGGATACAGCTAATTAGAGGTAGCAAAACGGCTGACTGAGTCTACTTGAATAAATCCGATCCTGAATTTTTTGACATTTTTGAAAAGCCTGGTCACCCCCCTATTGAACAAAACCGTCACGTAGGAAAATGGTTTTGAACCCATTGGATGCCACCCCTCTCCCTTTTTGACGTTTTTAAGTCTCATTGACTTAGTGTGCACATAATTATTGCCTTACGAATACAGCTAATTAGAGGTAGCTAATTACAATAAACATACATTTTCGCATATCAAACGAAAGGTCTACTAGTCCTCTGTCTCCCGAGCCCATACAATTTTCGAAAAATGTGTTGTTATAAGGCGTGATTCAACCAAATTGCGCCCCACTTTACGTAAATCATTTCGAAATTCTCAGATTTTGTTCCTCTGCAAAAACGGCTGATTGAGTCTATTTGAATAAATCCGATCCCAAATTTTTTGACATTTTTAAAAGCCTGGGAACCCCTATTGAACAAAACTGTCACGGAGGAAAATGGTTTTGAACCCATTGGATGCCACCCTTCTCCCTTTTTGACGTTTTTAAGTCTCATTGACTTAGCGTGCACATAATTATTGCCTTACGGATACAGCTAATTAGAGGTAGCAAAACGGCTGACTGAGTCTACTTGAATAAATCCGATCCTGAATTTTTGACATTTTTGAAAAGCCTGGTCACCCCTATTGAACAAAACCGTCACGTAGGAAAATGGTTTTGAACCCATTGGATGCCACCCTCTCCCTTTTTGACGTTTTTAAGTCTCATTGACTTAGTGTGCACATAATTATTGCCTTACGAATACAGCTAATTAGAGGTAGCTAATTACAATAAACATACATTTTCGCATATCAAACGAAAGGTCTACTAGTCCTCTGTCTCCCGAGCACATACAATTTTCGAAAAATGTGTTGTTATAAGGCGTGATTCAACCAAATTGCGCCCCACTTTACGTAAATCATTTCGAAATTCTCAGATTTTGTTCCTCTGCAAAAACGGCTGATTGAGTCTATTTGAATAAATCCGATCCCAATTTTTTTTGACATTTTTAAAAAGCCTGGGAACCCCCTATTGAACAAAACTGTCACGGAGGAAAATGGTTTTGAACCCATTGGATGCCACCCTTCTCCCTTTTTGACGTTTTTAAGTCTCATTGACTTAGCGTGCACATAATTATTGCCTTACGGATACAGCTAATTAGAGGTAGCAAAACAGCTGACTGAGTCTACTTGAATAAATCCGATCCTGAATTTTTTGACATTTTTGAAAAGCCTGGTCACCCCCCTATTGAACAAAACCGTCACGGAGGAAAATGGTTTTGAACCCATTGGATGCCACCCTCTCCCTTTTTGACGTTTTTAAGTCTCATTGACTTAGTGTGCACATAATTATTGCCTTACGGATACAGCTAATTACAGGTAGCTAATTACAATAAACATACATTTTCGCATATCAAACGAAAGGTCTACTAGTCCTCTGTCTCCCGAGCACATAAATTTTCGAAAAATGTGTTGTTATAAGGCGTGATTCAACCAAATTGCGCCCCACTTTACGTAAATCATTTCGAAATTCTCAGATTTTGTTCCTCTGCAAAAACGGCTGATTGAGTCTATTTGAATAGATCCGATCCCAAATTTTTTGACATTTTTAAAAGCCTGGTAACCCCTATTGAACAAAACTGTCACGGAGGAAAATGGTTTTGAACCCATTGATGCCACCCTTCTCCCTTTTTGACGTTTTTAAGTCTCATTGACTTAGCGTGCACATAATTATTGCCTTACGGATACAGCTAATTAGAGGTAGCAAAACGGCTGACTGAGTCTACTTGAATAAATCCGATCCTGAATTTTTTGACATTTTTGAAAAGCCTGGTCACCCCTATTGAACAAAACCGTCACGGAGGAAAATGGTTTTGAACCCATTGATGCCACCCCTCTCCTTTTTGACGTTTTTAAGTCTCATTGACTTAGTGTGCACATAATTATTGCCTTACGGATACAGCTAATTAGAGGTAGCTAATTACAATAAACATACATTTTCGCATATCAAACGAAAGGTCTACTAGTCCTCTGTCTCCGAGCACATAAATTTTCGAAAAATGTGTTGTTATAAGGCGTGATTCAACCAAATTGCGCCCCACTTTACGTAAATCATTTCGAAATTCTCAGATTTTGTTCCTCTGCAAAAACGGCTGATTGAGTCTATTTGAATAGATCCGATCCCAAATTTTTGACATTTTTGAAAAGCCTGGTCACCCCTATTGAACAAAACTGTCACGGAGGAAATGGTTTTGAACCCATTGGATGCCACCCTTCTCCCTTTTTGACGTTTTTAAGTCTCATTGACTTAGCGTGCACATAATTATTGCCTTACGGATACAGCTAATTAGAGGTAGCAAAACGGCTGACTGAGTCTACTTGAATAAATCCGATCCTGAATTTTTTGACATTTTTGAAAAGCCTGGTCACCCCCCTATTGAACAAAACCGTCACGTAGGAAAATGGTTTTGAACCCATTGGATGCCACCCTCTCCCTTTTGACGTTTTTAAGTCTCATTGACTTAGTGTGCACATAATTATTGCCTTACGGATACAGCTAATTAGAGGTAGCTAATTACAATAAACATACATTTTCGCATATCAAACGAAAGGTCTACTAGTCCTCTGTCTCCCGAGCACATAACAATTTTCGAAAAATGTGTTGTTATAAGGCGTGATTCAACCAAATTGCGCCCCACTTTACGTAAATCATTTCGAAAATTCTCAGATTTTGTTCCTCTGCAAAAACGGCTGATTGAGTCTATTTGAATATATCCGATCCCAAATTTTTTGACATTTTTGAAAAGCCTGGTAACCCCTATTGAACAAAACTGTCACGGAGGAAAATGGTTTTGAACCCATTGATGCCACCCTTCTCCCTTTTTGACGTTTTTAAGTCTCATTGACTTAGCGTGCACATAATTATTGCCTTACGGATACAGCTAATTAGAGGTAGCAAAACGGCTGACTGAGTCTACTTGAATAAATCCGATCCTGAATTTTTTGACATTTTTGAAAAGCCTGGTCACCCCCTATTGAACAAAACCGTCACGGAGGAAAATGGTTTTGAACCCATTGATGCCACCCTCTCCCTTTTTGACGTTTTTAAGTCTCATTGACTTAGTGTGCACATAATTATTGCCTTACGGATACAGCTAATTACAGGTAGCTAATTACAATAAACATACATTTTCGCATATCAAACGAAAGGTCTACTAGTCCTCTGTCTCCCGAGCACATAACATTTTCGAAAAATGTGTTGTTATAAGGCGTGATTCAACCAAATTGCGCCCCACTTTACGTAAATCATTTCGAAATTCTCAGATTTTGTTCCTCTGCAAAAACGGCTGATTGAGTCTATTTGAATAGATCCGATCCCAAATTTTTTGACATTTTTGAAAAGCCTGGTAACGCCCCTATTGAACAAAACTGTCACGGAGGAAAATGGTTTTGAACCCATTTGATGCCACCCTTCTCCCTTTTGACGTTTTTAAGTCTCATTGACTTAGCGTGCACATAATTATTGCCTTACGGATACAGCTAATTAGAGGTAGCAAAACGGCTGACTGAGTCTACTTGAATAAATCCGATCCTGAATTTTTTGACATTTTTGAAAAGCCTGGTCACCCCCCTATTGAACAAAACCGTCACGGAGGAAAATGGTTTTGAACCCATTGATGCCACCCTCTCCCTTTTGACGTTTTTAAGTCTCATTGACTTAGTGTGCACATAATTATTGCCTTACGGATACAGCTAATTACAGGTAGCTAATTACAATAAACATACATTTTCGCATATCAAACGAAAGGTCTACTAGTCCTCTGTCTCCCGAGCACATAACATTTTCGAAAAATGTGTTGTTATAAGGCGTGATTCAACCAAATTGCGCCCCACTTTACGTAAATCATTTCGAAATTCTCAGATTTTGTTCCTCTGCAAAAACGGCTGATTGAGTCTATTTGAATAGATCCGATCCCAAATTTTTTGACATTTTTAAAAAGCCTGGTAACCCCCCTATTGAACAAAACTGTCACGGAGGAAAATGGTTTTGAACCCATTGATGCCACCCTTCTCCCCTTTTGACGTTTTTAAGTCTCATTGACTTAGCGTGCACATAATTATTGCCTTACGGATACAGCTAATTAGAGGTAGCAAAACGGCTGACTGAGTCTACTTGAATAAATCCGATCCTGAATTTTTGACATTTTTGAAAAGCCTGGTCACCCCTATTGAACAAAACCGTCACGGAGGAAAATGGTTTTGAACCCATTGGATGCCACCCCTCTCCCTTTTTGACGTTTTTAAGTCTCATTGACTTAGTGTGCACATAATTATTGCCTTACGGATACAGCTAATTACAGGTAGCTAATTACAATAAACATACATTTTCGCATATCAAACGAAAGGTCTACTAGTCCTCTGTCTCCCGAGCACATAAATTTTCGAAAAATGTGTTGTTATAAGGCGTGATTCAACCAAATTGCGCCCCACTTTACGTAAATCATTTCGAAATTCTCAGATTTTGTTCCTCTGCAAAAACGGCTGATTGAGTCTATTTGAATAGATCCGATCCCAAATTTTTTTGACATTTTTGAAAAGCCTGGTAACCCCTATTGAACAAAACTGTCACGGAGGAAAATGGTTTTGAACCCATTGATGCCACCCTTCTCCCTTTTTGACGTTTTTAAGTCTCATTGACTTAGCGTGCACATAATTATTGCCTTACGGATACAGCTAATTAGAGGTAGCAAAACGGCTGACTGAGTCTACTTGAATAAATCCGATCCTGAATTTTTTGACATTTTTGAAAAGCCTGGTCACCCCTATTGAACAAAACCGTCACGGAGGAAAATGGTTTTGAACCCATTGATGCCACCCCTCTCCCTTTTTGACGTTTTTAAGTCTCATTGACTTAGTGTGCACATAATTATTGCCTTACGGATACAGCTAATTAGAGGTAGCTAATTACAATAAACATACATTTTCGCATATCAAGCGAAAGGTCTACTAGTCCTCTGTCTCCCGAGCACATAAATTTTCGAAAAATGTGTTGTTATAAGGCGCGATTCAACCAAATTGCGCCCCACTTTACGTAAATCATTTCGAAATTCTCAGATTTTGTTCCTCTGCAAAAACGGCTGATTGAGTCTATTTGAATAAATCCGATCCCAAATTTTTTGACATTTTTGAAAAGCCTGGTAACCCCTATTGAACAAAACTGTCACGGAGGAAAATGGTTTTGAACCCATTGGATGCCACCCTTCTCCCTTTTGACGTTTTTAAGTCTCATTGACTTAGCGTGCACATAATTATTGCCTTACGGATACAGCTAATTAGAGGTAGCAAAACGGCTGACTGAGTCTACTTGAATAAATCCGATCCTGAATTTTTTGACATTTTTGAAAAGCCTGGTCACCCCCCTATTGAACAAAACCGTCACGTAGGAAAATGGTTTTGAACCCATTGGATGCCACCCCTCTCCCTTTTTGACGTTTTTAAGTCTCATTGACTTAGTGTGCACATAATTATTGCCTTACGGATACAGCTAATTACAGGTAGCTAATTACAATAAACATACATTTTCGCATATCAAACGAAAGGTCTACTAGTCCTCTGTCTCCCGAGCACATAAATTTTCGAAAAATGTGTTGTTATAAGGCGTGATTCAACCAAATTGCGCCCCACTTTACGTAAATCATTTCGAAAATTCTCAGATTTTGTTCCTCTGCAAAAACGGCTGATTGAGTCTATTTGAATAGATCCGATCCCAAATTTTTTGACATTTTTAAAAGCCTGGGAACCCCTATTGAACAAAACTGTCACGGAGGAAAATGGTTTTGAACCCATTGATGCCACCCTTCTCCCTTTTTGACGTTTTTAAGTCTCATTGACTTAGCGTGCACATAATTATTGCCTTACGGATACAGCTAATTAGAGGTAGCAAAACGGCTGACTGAGTCTACTTGAATAAATCCGATCCTGAATTTTTTGACATTTTTGAAAAGCCTGGTCACCCCCCTATTGAACAAAACCGTCACGGAGGAAAATGGTTTTGAACCCATTGGATGCCACCCCTCTCCCTTTTTGACGTTTTTAAGTCTCATTGACTTAGTGTGCACATAATTATTGCCTTACGGATACAGCTAATTACAGGTAGCTAATTACAATAAACATACATTTTCGCATATCAAACGAAAGGTCTACTAGTCCTCTGTCTCCCGAGCACATACAATTTTCGAAAAATGTGTTGTTATAAGGCGTGATTCAACCAAATTGCGCCCCACTTTACGTAAATCATTTCGAAATTCTCAGATTTTGTTCCTCTGCAAAAACGGCTGATTGAGTCTATTTGAATAGATCCGATCCCAAATTTTTTGACATTTTTGAAAAGCCTGGTAACCCCTATTGAACAAAACTGTCACGGAGGAAAATGGTTTTGAACCCATTGGATGCCACCCTTCCCTTTTTTGACGTTTTTAAGTCTCATTGACTTAGCGTGCACATAATTATTGCCTTACGGATACAGCTAATTAGAGGTAGCAAAACGGCTGACTGAGTCTACTTGAATAAATCCGATCCTGAATTTTTTGACATTTTTGAAAAGCCTGGTCACCCCTATTGAACAAAACCGTCACGGAGGAAAATGGTTTTGAACCCATTGATGCCACCCTTCTCCCTTTTTTAAGTCTCATTGACTTAGTGTGCACATAATTATTGCCTTACGGATACAGCTAATTAGAGGTAGCAAAACGGCTGACTGAGTCTACTTGAATAAATCCGATCCTGAATTTTTTGACATTTTTGAAAGCCTGGTCACTCTGTCTATTGAACAAAACCGTCACGGAAAAATGGTTGTTATAACCATTGGATGCCACCCTCCCCTTTTTGACGTTTTTAAGTCTCATTGACTTAGTGTGCACATAATTATTGCCTTACGGATACAGCTAATTACAGGTAGCTAATTACAATAAACATACATTTTTCGCATATCAAACGAAAGGTCTACTAGTCCTCTGTCTCCTGAGCCCATACAATTTTCGAAAAATGTGTTGTTATAAGGCGTTATTCAACCAAATTGCGCCCCACTTTACGTAAATCATTTCGAAATTCTCAGATTTTGTTCCTCTGCAAAACGGCTGATTGAGTCTATTTGAATAGATCCGATCCCAAATTTTTTGACATTTTTGAAAAGCCTGGTAACCCCCCTATTGAACAAAACTGTCACGGAGGAAAATGGTTTTGAACCCATTGATGCCACCCTTCTCCCTTTTTGACGTTTTTAAGTCTCATTGACTTAGCGTGCACATAATTATTGCCTTACGGATACAGCTAATTAGAGGTAGCAAAACGGCTGACTGAGTCTACTTGAATAAATCCGATCCTGAATTTTTTGACATTTTTGAAAAGCCTGGTCACCCCCCTATTGAACAAAACCGTCACGTAGGAAAATGGTTTTGAACCCATTGGATGCCACCCCTCCCTTTTTGACGTTTTTAAGTCTCATTGACTTAGTGTGCACATAATTATTGCCTTACGGATACAGCTAATTAGAGGTAGCTAATTACAATAAACATACATTTTCGCATATCAAACGAAAGGTCTACTAGTCCTCTGTCTCCCGAGCACATAAAATTTTCGAAAAATGTGTTGTTATAAGGCGTGATTCAACCAAATTGCGCCCCACTTTACGTAAATCATTTCGAAATTCTCAGATTTTGTTCCTCTGCAAAAACGGCTGATTGAGTCTATTTGAATAAATCCGATCCCAAATTTTTTGACATTTTTAAAAAGCCTGGTAACCCCCTATTGAACAAAACTGTCACGGAGGAAAATGGTTTTGAACCCATTGGATGCCACCCTTCTCCCTTTTTGACGTTTTTAAGTCTCATTGACTTAGCGTGCACATAATTATTGCCTTACGGATACAGCTAATTAGAGGTAGCAAAACGGCTGACTGAGTCTACTTGAATAAATCCGATCCTGAATTTTTTGACATTTTTGAAAAGCCTGGTCACCCCCTATTGAACAAAACCATCACGGAGGAAAATGGTTTGAACCCATTGGATACCACCCTTCTCCCTTTTTGACGTTTTTAATTCTCATTGACTTAGCGTGCACATAATTATTGCCTTACGGATACAGCTAATTACAGGTAGCTAATTACAATAAACATACATTTTCGCTCAAACGAAAGTCTACTAGTCCTCTGTCTCCCGAGCATAACATTTTCGAAAAATGTGTTGTTATAAGGCGTGATTCAACCAAATTGCGCCCCACTTTACGTAAATCATTTCAAGAAAATCTCAGATTTTGTTCCTCTGCAAAACAGCTGATTGAGTCTATTTGAATAGATCCGATCCCCAAATTTTTTGACATTTTTTAAAAGCCTGGTAACCCCTATTGAACAAAACTGTCACGGAGAAAATGGTTTTGAACCCATTGGATGCCACCCTTCTCCCTTTTTGACGTTTTTAAGTCTCATTGACTTAAGCGTGCACATAATATTGCCTTACGGATACAGCTAATTAGAGGTAGCAAAACGGCTGACTGAGTCTACTTGAATAAATCCGATCATGAATTTTTTTGACATTTTTGAAAAGCCTGGTCACCCCCTATTAGACAAAACCGTCGTGTAGGAAAATGGTTTTGAACCCATTGGATCCACCCCTCTCCCTTTTGACGTTT
>JAIGNY010004006.1:0-14028 GCA_020152595.1 Chiridota heheva | reverse complement strand
AAGAAGATTTAGATGCTTATTTAAACTGTTTTGAAAGATATGTAAAGAACCAAACATGGGATGAAGATGACTGGATGATAAATTTAAGCGCCCTCTTATTCATCATTTGTATTTTATTCGTATTATTTGCAAGCCAATTAAAGCATTAACTTTTCATACACAAGTAAAACAATGGATCTTAAAAGTTGAAGAGATTTTAGAAATAGGACAAGCAATAGGAATATCAGGGCAAAACCTTTTGAGACTTTAAAAATAAGGAAAGAAATAATTAAAAGCAAAACAAAAACAATGCTGACAAAGCAGCACAATACGATCATGCCCATCGATTAGAAACACGAAGGCATGATAGGGAACTTATTGAATTGCAACTAGAACTAGAAAACGCACAGAAAGAAACATGTAGGGCAGGTGACACTAGTATGAACCAAACACTTGATACTTCTTCAAGGAAAAGGGAATGGGCGCCCCTAAATTACCTCACTTTGAGAACAAAGAAGATTTAGATGTTTATCTAAACTTTAGATGTTTATCTAAACTGTTTCCTACACCGTAGTGGCATGTGCCCCTAAATTATCTCACTAAGAGGACAAAGAAGATTTAGATTCTTATATCAACTGTTTTGAAAGATTTGTAAAGAACCAACAATGGGATGATGACTGGGTGGTAAATTTAAGCACCCGCGTTTTTAGCACTTTTATTACATTCGTATTAATTGCAAATCAAACTATTAAGTTTTCATACACAAGTGTAACAATTGATCTTAAACTTGAAGAGATTTTAGAAATAAGACCAGCTTGGCGGACTATCAGAGCAAGACCTTCCACACTGTATAGATAAGGAAAGAGAAAAACAAAAACAAATTGTTGCTTACAAAGCAGCAGGTGATGATCGTGCCCATCAATTAGAAATATGAAGGCATGATAGAGAACTTATTGATTTGTAACTAGAACTAGAAAACACGAAGAAAGAAACACATACGGCAATTGACACTAGTATGAACCAAACACTTGATACTTTAAGGAAATGGGCATGTGCCCCTAAATTACCTCACATTGAGGACGAAGATTTAGATGCTTATATGAGCCATTTGAAACATACGTAAGAACCAACAATGGGATATGGGATGAAGATGACTAAGGCGGTAAATTGAAGCACCTTTTTTTATATATTATTTTTATTATATTCGTATTAATTGCAAGCAAACTATTAAGAAGTCATACACAAGTGAAACAGTGGATCTTAATCTTGAAGAAATTTTAGAAATAAGACCAGCTTTAAGCCTATCAGGACACGACCTTCCACACTATATTGATAAGGAAAGAGATAATCAAAAGCAAAACAAAATCGCTGCTGACAAAGCAACACGTGATGATCATGCCCATCGATTAGAAATACTAAGGCATGATAGAGAACTTATTGAATTACAACTATAAAACACAAAGAAATAAAGACATAGGGCAGGTGACACTAGTATAAACCAGACACTTGATACTTCTTCAAGGACAACGGAATGTGCCCCAAAATTATCTCACTATGAAGACAAAGAAGATTTAGATGCTTATATCAAACGTTTTGAAAGATTTGTAAACAACCAACAATGGGATGAAGATGACGGGACGGTAAATTTAAGAGCCCTCTTTTTTGTATCATTTGTATTATATTCGTATTAATTGCAAGCAAAGCATTAAGTTTTCATACACAAGTGAGAAAATGGCTCGTAAACTTGAAGAAAGTTTAGAAATAAGAATGGCTTTAGGACTATCAGGGCAAGACCTTCCACACTATATAGATAAGGAAAGAGATACTCAAAAGCAAAACGAAATCGATGCTGATAAAGCAGCACATGCTGTTAGTGCCCATCGATTAGAAATACTAAGGCATGATAGAGAATTCATTGAATTGGAACTAGAAAATGCAAAGAAAGAAACACATATACATATGGCAGGTGACAATAGTATGAACCAAAAACTTGATATTTCTTCAAGAAAATGGGAATGTGCCCTAAAATTACCTCACATTGAGGACAAAGAAGATTTAGATGCTTATCTAAACCGTTTTGAAAGATATGTAAAGAACCAACAATGGGATGAAGATGACTGGATGATAAATTTAAGCGCCCTCTTATTCATCATTTGTATTTTATTCGTATTATTTGCAAGCCAATTAAGCTTATTAACTTTTCATACACAAGTAAAACAATGGATCTTAAAAGTTGAAGAGATTTTAGAAATAGGACAAGCAATAGGAATATCAGGGCAAAACCTTTTGAGACTATGAAAAAAAGGAAAGAGATAATCAAAAGCAAAACAAAAACAATGCTGACAAAGCAGCACAATACGATCATGCCCATCGATTAGAAACACGAAGGCATGATAGGGAACTTATTGAATTGCAACTAGAACTAGAAAACGCACAGAAAGAAACATGTAGGGCAGGTGACACTAGTATGAACCAAACACTTGATACTTCTTCAAGGAAAAGGGAATGCGCCCCTAAATTACCTCACTTTGAGAACAAAGAAGATTTAGATGTTTATCTAAACTGTTTCCTACACCGTAGTGGCATGTGCCCCTAAATTATCTCACTAAGAGGACAAAGAAGATTTAGATTCTTATATCAACTGTTTTGAAAGATTTGTAAAGAACCAACAATGGGATGATGACTGGGTGGTAAATTTAAGCACCCCCCTTTTTAGCACTTTTATTACATTCGTATTAATTGCAAATCAAACTATTAAGTTTTCATACACAAGTGTAACAATTGATCTTAAACTTGAAGAGATTTTAGAAATAAGACCAGCTTGACGGACTATCAGAGCAAGACCTTCCACACTGTATAGATAAGGAAAGAGAAAAACAAAAACAAATTGTTGCTTACAAAGCAGCAGGTGATGATCGTGCCCATCAATTAGAAATATGAAGGCATGATAGAGAACTTATTGATTTGTAACTAGAACTAGAAAACACGAAGAAAGAAACACATACGGCAATTGACACTAGTATGAACCAAACACTTGATACTTTAAGAAAATGGGCATGTGCCCCTAAATTACCTCACATTGAGGACGAAGATTTAGATGCTTATATGAGCCATTTGAAACATACGTAAGAACCAACAATGGGATGAAGATGACTAAGGCGGTAAATTGAAGCACCTTTTTTATATATTATTTTATTATATTCAAGTATTAATTGCAAGCAAACTATTAAGAAGTCATACACAAGTGAAACAGTGGATCTTAATCTTGAAGAAATTTTAGAAATAAGACCAGCTTTAAGCCTATCAGGACACGACCTTCCACACTATATAGATAAGGAAAGAGATAATCAAAAGCAAAACAAAATCGCTGCTGACAAAGCAACACGTGATGATCATGCCCATCGATTAGAAATACTAAGGCATGATAGAGAACTTATTGAATTACAACTATAAAACACAAAGAAATAAAGACATAGGGCAGGTGACACTAGTATAAACCAGACACTTGATACTTCTTCAAGGACAACGGAATGTGCCCCAAAATTATCTCACTATGAAGACAAAGAAGATTTAGATGCTTATATCAAACGTTTTGAAAGATTTGTAAACAACCAACAATGGGATGAAGATGACGGGACGGTAAATTTAAGAGCCCTCTTTTTTGTATCTTTTGTATTATATTGGTATTAATTGCAAGCAAAGCATTAAGTTTTCATACACAAGTGAGAAAATGGCTCGTAAACTTGAAGAAAGTTTAGAAATAAGAACGGCTTTAGGACTATCAGGGCAAGACCTTCCACACTATATAGATAAGGAAAGAGATACTCAAAAGCAAAACGAAATCGATGCTGATAAAGCAGCACATGCTGTTAGTGCCCATCGATTAGAAATACTAAGGCATGATAGAGAACTCATTGAATTGCAACTAGAAAATGCAAAGAAAGAAACACATATGGCAGGTGACAATAGTATGAACCAAAAACTTGATATTTCTTCAAGAAAATGGGAATGTGCCCTAAAATTACCTCACATTGAGGACAAAGAAGATTTAGATGCTTATCTAAACCGTTTTGAAAGATATGTAAAGAACCAACAATGGGATGAAGATGACTGGATGATAAATTTAAAGCGCCCTCTTATTCATCATTTGTATTTTATTCATATTATTTGCAAGCCAATTAAAACTTTTATTAAGTTTTCATACACAAGTAAAACAATGGATCTTAAAAGTTGAAGAGATTTTAGAAATAGGACAAGCAATAGGAATATCAGGGCAAAACCTTTTGAGACTATAAAAATAAGGAAAGAAATAATTAAAAGCAAAACAAAAAACAATGCTGACAAAGCAGCACAATACGATCATGCCCATCGATTAGAAACACGAAGGCATGATAGGGAACTTATTGAATTGCAACTAGAACTAGAAAACGCACAGAAAGAAACATGTAGGGCAGGTGACACTAGTATGAACCAAACACTTGATACTTCTTCAAGGAAAAGGGAATGGGCGCCCCTAAATTACCTCACTTTGAGAACAAAGAAGATTTAGATGTTTATCTAAACTGTTTCCTACACCGTAGTGGCATGTGCCCCTAAATTATCTCACTAAGAGGACAAAGAAGATTTAGATTCTTATATCAACTGTTTTGAAAGATTTGTAAAGAACCAACAATGGGATGATGACTGGGTGGTAAATTTAAGCACCCCCCTTTTTAGCACTTTATTACATTCGTATTAATTGCAAATCAAACTATTAAGTTTTCATACACAAGTGTAACAATTGATCTTAAACTTGAAGAGATTTTAGAAATAAGACCAGCTTGACGGACTATCAGAGCAAGACCTTCCACACTGTATAGATAAGGAAAGAGAAAAACAAAAACAAATTGTTGCTTACAAAGCAGCAGGTGATGATCGTGCCCATCAATTAGAAATATGAAGGCATGATAGAGAACTTATTGATTTGTAACTAGAACTAGAAAACACGAAGAAAGAAATACATACGGCAATTGACACTAGTATGAACCAAACACTTGATACTTTAAGAAAATGGGCATGTGCCCCTAAATTACCTCACATTGAGGACGAAGATTTAGATGCTTATATGAGCCATTTGAAACATACGTAAGAACCAACAATGGGATGAAGATGACTAAGGTGGTAAATTGAAGCACCTTTTTTGATATATTATTTTTATTATATTCGTATTAATTGCAAGCAAACTATTAAGAAGTCATACACAAGTGAAACAGTGGATCTTAATCTTGAAGAAATTTTAGAAATAAGACCAGCTTTAAGCCTACCAGGACACGGCCTTCCACACTATATAGATAAGGAAAGAGATAATCAAAAGCAAAACAAAATCGCTGCTGACAAAGCAACACGTGATGATCATGCCCATCGATTAGAAATACTAAGGCATGATAGAGAACTTATTGAATTACAACTATAAAACACAAAGAAATAAACACATAGGGCAGGTGACACTAGTATAAACCAGACACTTGATACTTCTTCAAGGACAACGGAATGTGCCCCAAAATTATCTCACTATGAAGACAAAGAAGATTTAGATGCTTATATCAAACGTTTTGAAAGATTTGTAAACAACCAACAATGGGATGAAGATGACGGGACGGTAAATTTAAGAGCCCTCTTTTTTGTATCATTTGTATTATATTCGTATTAATTGCAAGCATGGCTCGTAAACTTGAAGAAAGTTTAGAAATAAGAACGGCTTTAGGACTATCAGGGCAAGACCTTCCACACGATATAAAGGAAAGAGATACTCAAAAGCAAAACGAAATCGATGCTGATAAAGCAGCACATGTTCGTGCCCATCGATTAGAAATACTAAGGCATGATAGAAAACTCATTGAATTGCAACTAGAACTAGAAAATGCAAAGAAAGAAACACATATGGCAGGTGACAATAGTATGAACCAAAAACTTGATATTTCTTCAAGAAAATGGGAATGTGCCCCAAAATTACCTCACATTGAGGACAAAGAAGATTTAGATGCTTATCTAAACCGTTTTGAAAGATATGTAAAGAACCAACAATGGGATGAAGATGACTGGATGATAAATTTAAGCGCCCTCTTATTCATCATTTGTATTTTATTCGTATTATTTGCAAGCCAATTAAGCTTATTAACTTTTCATACACAAGTAAAACAATGGATCTTAAAAGTTGAAGAGATTTTAGAAATAGGACAAGCAATAGGAATATCAGGGCAAAACCTTTTGAGACTATAAAAATAAGGAAAGAAATAATTAAAAGCAAAACAAAAACAATGCTGACAAAGCAGCACAATACGATCATGCCCATCGATTAGAAACACGAAGGCATGATAGGGAACTTATTGAATTGCAACTAGAACTAGAAAACGCACAGAAAGAAACATGTAGGGCAGGTGACACTAGTATGAACCAAACACTTGATACTTCTTCAAGGAAAAGGGAATGCACCCCTAAATTATCTCACTAAGAGGACAAAGAAGATTTAGACGTTTATCTAAACTGTTTCCTACACCGTAGTGGCATGTGCCCCTAAATTATCTCACTAAGAGGACAAAGAAGATTTAGATTCTTATATCAACTGTTTTGAAAGATTTGTAAAGAACCAACAATGGGATGATGACTGGGTGGTTAATTTAAGCACCCGCGTTTTTAGCACTTTTATTACATTCGTATTAATTGCAAATCAAACTATTAAGTTTTCATACACAAGTGTAACAATTGATCTTAAACTTGAAGAGATTTTAGAAATAAGACCAGCTTGACGGACTATCAGAGCAAGACCTTCCACACTGTATAGATAAGGAAAGAGAAAAACAAAAACAAATTGTTGCTTACAAAGCAGCAGGTGATGATCGTGCCCATCAATTAGAAATATGAAGGCATGATAGAGAACTTATTGATTTGTAACTAGAACTAGAAAACACGAAGAAAGAAACACATACGGCAATTGACACTAGTATGAACCAAACACTTGATACTTTAAGGAAAAGGGCATGTGCCCCTAAATTACCTCACATTGAGGACGAAGATTTAGATGCTTATATGAGCCATTTGAAACATACGTAAGAACCAACAATGGGATGAAGATGACTAAGGTGGTAAATTGAAGCACCTTTTTTGATATATTATTTTTATTATATTCGTATTAATTGCAAGCAAACTATTAAGAAGTCATACACAAGTGAAACAGTGGATCTTAATCTTGAAGAAATTTTAGAAATAAGACCAGCTTTAAGCCTATCAGGACACGACCTTCCACACTATATAGATAAGGAAAGAGATAATCAAAAGCAAAACAAAATCGCTGCTGACAAAGCAACACGTGATGATCATGCCCATCGATTAGAAATACTAAGGCATGATAGAGAACTTATTGAATTACAACTATAAAACACAAAGAAATAAACACATAGGGCAGGTGACACTAGTATAAACCAGACACTTGATACTTCTTCAAGGACAACGGAATGTGCCCCAAAATTATCTCACTATGAAGACAAAGAAGATTTAGATGCTTATATCAAACGTTTTGAAAGATTTGTAAACAACCAACAATGGGATGAAGATGACGGACGGTAAATTTAAGAGCCCTCTTTTTTGTATCATTTGTATTATATTCGTATTAATTGCAAGCAAAGCATTAAGTTTTCATAAACAAGTGAGAAAATGGCTCGTAAACTTGAAGAAAGTTTAGAAATAAGAACGGCTTTAGGACTATCAGGGCAAGACCTTCCACACGATATAAAGGAAAGAGATACTCAAAAGCAAAACGAAATCGATGCTGATAAAGCAGCACATGATGTTCGTGCCCATCGATTAGAAATACTAAGGCATGATAGAAAACTCATTGAATTGCAACTAGACCTAGAAAATGCAAAGAAAGAAACACATATGGCAGGTGACAATAGTATGAACCAAAAACTTGATATTTCTTCAAGAAAATGGGAATGTGCCCCAAAATTACCTCACATTGAGGACAAAGAAGATTTAGATGCTTATTTAAACTGTTTTGAAAGATATGTAAAGAACCAAACATGGGATGAAGATGACTGGATGATAAATTTAAGCGCCCTCTTATTCATCATTTGTATTTTATTCGTATTATTTGCAAGCCAATTAAGCTTATTAACTTTTCATACACAAGTAAAACAATGGATCTTAAAAGTTGAAGAGATTTTAGAAATAGGACAAGCAATAGGAATATCAGGGCAAAACCTTTTGAGACTTTAAAAATAAGGAAAGAAATAATTAAAAGCAAAACAAAAACAATGCTGACAAAGCAGCACAATACGATCATGCCCATCGATTAGAAACACGAAGGCATGAAAGGGAACTTATTGAATTGCAACTAGAACTAGAAAACGCACAGAAAGAAACATGTAGGGCAGGTGACACTAGTATGAACCAAACACTTGATACTTCTTCAAGGAAAAGGGAATGCACCCCTAAATTACCTCACTTTGAGAACAAAGAAGATTTAGACGTTTATCTAAACTGTTTCCTACACCGTAGTGGCATGTGCCCCTAAATTATCTCACTAAGAGGACAAAGAAGATTTAGATTCTTATATCAACTGTTTTGAAAGATTTGTAAAGAACCAACAATGGGATGATGACTGGGTGGTAAATTTAAGCACCCGCCTTTTTAGCACTTTTATTACATTCGTATTAATTGCAAATCAAACTATTAAGTTTTCATACACAAGTGTAACAATTGATCTTAAACTTGAAGAGATTTTAGAAATAAGACCAGCTTGACGGACTATCAGAGCAAGACCTTCCACACTGTATAGATAAGGAAAGAGAAAAACAAAAACAAATTGTTGCTTACAAAGCAGCAGGTGATGATCGTGCCCATCAATTAGAAATATGAAGGCATGATAGAGAACTTATTGATTTGTAACTAGAACTAGAAAACACGAAGAAAGAAACACATACGGCAATTGACACTAGTATGAACCAAACACTTGATACTTTAAGGAAAAGGGCATGTGCCCCTAAATTACCTCACATTGAGGACGAAGATTTAGATGCTTATATGAGCCATTTGAAACATACGTAAGAACCAACAATGGGATGAAGATGACTAAGGCGGTAAATTGAAGCACCTTTTTTTATATATTATTTTTATTATATTCGTATTAATTGCAAGCAAACTATTAAGAAGTCATACACAAGTGAAACAGTGGATCTTAATCTTGAAGAAATTTTAGAAATAAGACCAGCTTTAAGCCTATCAGGACACGACCTTCCACACTATATAGATAAGGAAAGAGATAATCAAAAGCAAAACAAAATCGCTGCTGACAAAGCAACACGTGATGATCATGCCCATCGATTAGAAATACTAAGGCATGATAGAGAGCTTATTGAATTACAACTATAAAACACAAAGAAATAAAGACATAGGGCAGGTGACACTAGTATAAACCAGACACTTGATACTTCTTCAAGGACAACGGAATGTGCCCCAAAATTATCTCACTATGAAGACAAAGAAGATTTAGATGCTTATATCAAACGTTTTGAAAGATTTGTAAACAACCAACAATGGGATGAAGATGACGGGACGGTAAATTTAAGAGCCCTCTTTTTTGTATCATTTGTATTATATTCGTATTAATTGCAAACAAAGCATTAAGTTTTCATACACAAGTGAGAAAATGGCTCGTAAACTTGAAGAAAGTTTAGAAATAAGAACGGCTTTAGGACTATCAGGGCAAGACCTACCACACGATATAAAGGAAAGAGATACTCAAAAGCAAAACGAAATCGATGCTGATAAAGCAGCACATGATGTTCGTGCCCATCGATTAGAAATACTAAGGCATGATAGAAAACTCATTGAATTGCAACTAGACCTAGAAAATGCAAAGAAAGAAACACATATGGCAGGTGACAATAGTATGAACCAAAAACTTGATATTTCTTCAAGAAAATGGGAATGTGCCCCAAAATTACCTCACATTGAGGACAAAGAAGATTTAGATGCTTATTTAAACTGTTTTGAAAGATATGTAAAGAACCAAACATGGGATGAAGATGACTGGATGATAAATTTAAGCGCCCTCTTATTCATCATTTGTATTTTATTCGTATTATTTGCAAGCCAATTAAGCTTATTAACTTTTCATACACAAGTAAAACAATGGATCTTAAAAGTTGAAGAGATTTTAGAAATAGGACAAGCAATAGGAATATCAGGCAAAACCTTTTTGAGACTTTAAAAATAAGGAAAGAAATAATTAAAAGCAAAACAAAAACAATGCTGACAAAGCAGCACAATACGATCATGCCCATCGATTAGAAACACGAAGGCATGATAGGGAACTTATTGAATTGCAACTAGAACTAGAAAACGCACAGAAAGAAACATGTAGGGCAGGTGACACTAGTATGAACCAAACACTTGATACTTCTTCAAGGAAAAGGGAATGCGCCCTAAATTACCTCACTTTGAGAACAAAGAAGATTTAGATGTTTATCTAAACTGTTTCCTACACCGTAGTGGCATGTGCCCTAAATTATCTCACTAAGAGGACAAAGAAGATTTAGATTCTTATATCAACTGTTTTGAAAGATTTGTAAAGAACCAACAATGGGATGATGACTGGGTGGTAAATTTAAGCACCCGCCTTTTTAGCACTTTTATTACATTCATATTAATTGCAAATCAAACTATTAAGTTTTCATACACAAGTGTAACAATTGATCTTAAACTTGAAGAGATTTTAGAAATAAGACCAGCTTTACGGACTATCAGAGCAAGACCTTCCACACTGTATAGATAAAGAAAGAAATTGTTGTTTACAAAGCAGCAGGTGATGATCGTGCCCATCAATTAGAAATATGAAGGCATGATAGAGAACTTATTGATTTGTAACTAGAACTAAAAAACACGAAGAAAGAAACACATACGGCAATTGACACTAGTATGAACCAAAACTTGATACTTTAAGAAAATGGGCATGTGCCCCTAAATTACCTCACATTGAGGACGAAGATTTAGATGCTTATATGAGCCATTTGAAACATACGTAAGAACCAACAATGGGATGAAGATGACTAAAAGTGGTAAATTGAAGCACCTTTTTTATATATTATTTTTATTATATTCAGATTACTTGCAAGCAAACTATTAAGAAGTCATACACAAGTGAAACAGTGGATCTTAATCTTGAAGAAATTTTAGAAATAAGACCAGCTTTAAGCCTACCAGGACACGACCTTCCACACTATATAGATAAGGAAAGAGATAATCAAAAGCAAAACAAAATCGCTGCTGACAAAGCAACACGTGATGATCATGCCCATCGATTAGAAATACTAAGGCATGATAGAGAACTTATTGAATTACAACTATAAAACACAAAGAAATAAAGACATAGGGCAGGTGACACTAGTATAAACCAGACACTTGATACTTCTTCAAGGACAACGGAATGTGCCCCAAAATTATCTCACTATGAAGACAAAGAAGATTTAGATGCTTATATCAAACGTTTTGAAAGATTTGTAAACAACCAACAATGGGATGAAGATGACGGGACGGTAAATTTAAGAGCCCTCTTTTTTGTATCATTTGTATTATATTCGTATTAATTGCAAACAAAGCATTAAGTTTTCATACACAAGTGAGAAAATGGCTCGTAAACTTGAAGAAAGTTTAGAAATAAGAACGGCTTTAGGACTATCAGGGCAAGACCTACCACACGATATAAAGGAAAGAGATACTCAAAAGCAAAACGAAATCGATGCTGATAAAGCAGCACATGATGTTCGTGCCCATTGATTAGAAATACTAAGGCATGATAGAAAACTCATTGAATTGCAACTAGAACTAGAAAATGCAAAGAAAGAAACACATATGGCAGGTGACAATAGTATGAACCAAAAACTTGATATTTCTTCAAGAAAATGGGAATGTGCCCCAAAATTACCTCACATTGAGGACAAAGAAGATTTAGATGCTTATTTAAACTGTTTTGAAAGATATGTAAAGAACCAAACATGGGATGAAGATGACTGGATGATAAATTTAAGCGCCCTCTTATTCATCATTTGTATTTTATTCGTATTATTTGCAAGCCAATTAAGCTTATTAAGTTTTCATACACAAGTAAAACAATGGATCTTAAAAGTTGAAGAGATTTTAGAAATAGGACAAGCAATAGGAATATCAGGGCAAAACCTTTTGAGACTATGAAAAAAAAGGAAAGAGATAATCAAAAGCAAAACAAAAACAATGCTGACAAAGCAGCACAATACGATCATGCCCATCGATTAGAAACACGAAGGCATGATAGGGAACTGTCATGAAGTTTTATAATTTCTCAGTATCAAAACTAAGAGACTATTTAATCTGGGCTAATGACTGACCAGAGATGATTTGTTTAGAAACTATTTTCCCCATCATAATGACTCTTTGTTTTCTAAAATTTTATTGATAAGAAGCTGTCATCAAAAACCATCTGTTTTATGTCATTTTATTATAATCCTTAGATTTGAAGCAGGAAATTGTGACAGTCTGCACAAGTGACCGTGACCTCAAGAATTCTTTGTTTTATCTGACTAGAATAACTAATAGTTTTGTATTATGCATCAATCAAAATTGTGCTTAAAGTGTAGAAATTTGCCCTCCACCTAATATTGATGATTTGGCAGTTTCTAACTTCTGACCAATGAGATGTCTGATAACTCCTTTTGAATAAATTAATAATAAATAAGGTCGAGTACCTAGTATTGTGATTGGTTCATTCTCAGGAGTGGTCATAGAAAAATATTTGGTCCATCAAACAAAAGGGGGTGGGTAGAGAATGTTTAGGGAGAGCATGGGTGGTTTTTCGCTGGTACAGTAATGAAATGCTTTGATAATTGTGATACAAATATACATCTGGTGAACTTATTCTTAAATTTGTAATCCTCTGTATGTTGAATTCTGAAATACA
Organism: Chiridota heheva; assembly: GCA_020152595.1. Classification (NCBI taxonomy): domain Eukaryota; kingdom Metazoa; phylum Echinodermata; class Holothuroidea; order Apodida; family Chiridotidae; genus Chiridota; species Chiridota heheva. The sequence goes on along the minus strand of JAIGNY010004006.1, from coordinate 1,079 downwards.
TCATGGACATGAGCAATACTTTTGTGTACTTTGTAATTGTTAAGTTAAAGCCTGCCTTAATGATGACATGGCGGCAATGCGGTGGGATTAAATAAAGCCAAAGGCACCAGACCATCAAAATTTGTGAAAACTTAACCGCATGACTGTTCGATGTGATGTATTCTGCTACCATTTGATTTGATGTTATTTGCTACCGTTCGATGTGATGTATTTTGCTACCATTCGATTTGATGATATTTGCTACCGTTGATGTGATGTATTCTGCTACCGTTCGATTTGATGTTATTTGCTACCGTTTGATATGATGTATTTTGCTACCATTCGATTTGATGATATTTGCTACCGTTCGATGTGATGTATTCTGCTACCGTCGATTTGATGTTATTTGCTACCGTTTGATATGATGTATTTTGCTACCATTGATTTGATGATATTTGCTACCGTTCGATGTGATGTATTTTGCTACCGTTCGATTTGATGTTATTTGCTACCGTTCGTGATGATGTATTTTGCTACTGTTCAAACTGATGTTACGTGCTACCGTTTGAGGTGATGTAATCTGCTACGCTGGAAGTGATTTCTGTTGCTGCCGTGCATGAGAGGACAGGATACAAAGAGGGTCCAATCACGCAGACGCGGCGGAGATACTGGAATAAATCTGGGTGAGTAGCATTGCACTTTTCATTGCGTTCATATTTGGGAACATGACAAGTTGCTCTTCGTTTGCTCACCACATTTTTATTTATTTTGACTTCCTAATCAATGTGTTTATTAGGTATTATCCAGTAATCCAGGGAAAGGGCTGTTGCCTGATAGATCGGGTTATTGTAAGATGCTAATTTTTGATGTTTTGATAGAATTCATGTGATAATTTTGCAAGTGGCATAATTAATTGTTTTTCAACCTTGTGTGAGCCTTTTAATTGATTGGTTGTGTTTTCCTGAACTATTAGGAGTTCAGTGTGTGATTGGTTGGTTTTCCTAAACTATTAGGAGTTCAGTGTTTGATTGGTTGTGCATATTTCCTGAACTATTGAGAGTTCGGTGTTTATGGATAACTTTGACAGACCAATTACAAGG
>JAIGNY010004010.1:600000-610518 GCA_020152595.1 Chiridota heheva | reverse complement strand
GCTGGACAAATCACAAGGTACTATTGTTACAAATTCAGCAAAATTTATTTGAAAAGCTATTTGTACTTGATGTCCGGTCTCGTTGTAGCTATAGAGATTGCCTTCATCATCTACGACAAGAAGACCGACTTCAGAAGTGTTTCCACCATCCGTTCCTGCAATCCCATACACTGGTTGATTGCCGTCTACAATTAGCGTTAGTTCGGATGAGTTGCCATTGTATGAAAGTGGATATGAATAAACACGAGTTGTCTCAGAAATGAGCAATAGATTTCTTTCTGTGAAAGAAACGTATATTAAAACAATCAAATACGTACAAAAAACTACATATGATACCAGAGCAATCAAGTGATGGTCTTCATAGTCTCAAAGATTGTTGTAATGTTTTCTTATGATAAGAAAATATATAAAGAGAAGCGAAAACCAATGTAAATTTCAGATATTCTTTTCTTTTAAATGAAATAAGATTTAAGTCAGATCCCTTGAAAATGTTATAGGGCTATAATGTCAAGCTACGATAAAACAGAACTAAAGGTCAGTTATCGTGATAGAATGGCGATAGACATACAAGACAATTCAACGTTTCTGTTTGGTTAAAGTATATATACACTAATATTTACAAGCCGACTGACGCTATATCAGATTTACTAAACAAGATTCCATTTGAATGAACAGTACAACACTAACACTTAAACCCAACATTCTATTCTAAATTTACATATTAAATCATGTTATATTGAAACAGCAAAAGACTTACGTGGCCACAATGCCAGTCTCATATCTTGAAATGTTGAAAATTTTGCTGCAATTTCCGGCTCCCTTACCAGCGTGAGATCAGTAACAAAAAGGGTGGTATCAGTACCAATGTATATATTTCTTTAAATCAAAACAAAAAAATGACTAATTGAGAAACAGTTACTATTATTCGAAACAACAAGAATCATGCAAATAGAAACCTATCATATAACACGTTATTCAGATCAAGTTTACAGATATAATGCAAAGTGATGTCGGTAAAAGTTACCAAGCAATGGCTGTAGGCAGGAGTTAGTCATGAACTTTTCTGAGACTTACTTTATCATAATTCTTCTATCCAACTCGGAAAACTATTTGCAGATAACAAGCAGTGAGTGATCAGCAGTGAGTGGTCAACAAGGATTTAATCATCCGCAGTAGCGAAACACTTTTCGACAGAGTGGCATTATCTTGGTCCGACTTATTTTTTCTACACGATATATTTGTATACACAAATACTGATAGTTAAAAATAATCCAGTACTATAAATAACCGGAGAGTATTGTTTGTTACATTGTGTTTAAGTTTAAGTTTATTACACTTATATGGCGCATTATCTAAATAACTTATTCTTATGCGCCTTACAAACTATGCATATAAAGAAAATGAATACAAATGTGTGATTATGATAAGCATGAAATATAAAGAAAACAAAGAACAAGAAAACTATGAAGAGGACTTGAAAGCACAATTAAATAAGTGAGTCTTAAGCAAGGTGTGGAATTGTTTAGGGGATTGAGCAGATTTGATTGAAAGAGCTAAGTCAGTCCAAAGTTTTGGGCCAAATAATTTGCGGAGAGCGATCGCCATATGTAAGTTTACTTTTTGGAACATAAAGGATGAGGTGGTTTTGAGAGCGAAGGCGGTAACTAGTTTGTCTATAATGAAAGATTTCGGTCAGATATAACGGGGCCATGTTATGAAGGGATTTAAAGATGAGTATTAAAAATTCAAATTTAATTCTATATGAGACAGGTAGCCAATGAAGATTTTGCAGTAGATAAAGTGATGGTGTGAAATGGTTGCTTCTTGTGACGAGCCTTGCAGCATAATTCTGAACACGCTGCAACTTTTTCACTGTAACACCTGGCACCCCTGCAAGGAGGACATTGCAATAATCTATGCAGCTATGCACAAGTACATTTACAAGTGATATTGCAGAGCTTCTGTCCAGAAACTTCATGCACCTTTTGATGTAAATAAATAGTAAAATGCAGTTTTGCATTTGTGATTGACAAGGTAAGCCATTGTCTTACCTTGATCTAACCAAGCGCCCAGATATTTGTCAGTGGAAGATAATTTCACTCTGTCGTTACCAATAGCAATACTGCCAATATTTAATTTAGTTGGTAATTGGATCCAAAAATACTGACTTCACTTTTTGAATAGTTCATTTTTAGTTTGTTGTAAATCATCCAATCTTTCACTATTTTCAAACAACCTTCAATGTCAGCTATGACTGAGACCACATTTAATGGATCATTAGAATTGAACGACATGTATAAGCTGTGGTCATCAGCATAACCATGAATACTGGGAGAAACGGCTATCAAAGCATCAAAAAGAAAAGATGCATACCATGTGAATACGAGAGGTCCACAACAAGAGCCCTGAGGCGCACCAAATTCTACATCAAATGCCCTTGATTCAGCATTGCTGATAAGGATTTTTGTTTCCTTTGAACTAAATAGGATTCAAACCAATCTAAGATGGTTCCATTGATGCCAAAACGCTTATTTAAGGTTTTGAGAAGCATACCATGATAGATTGTGTCGAATGCCGCACTTAGGTCAAAGAGTACTAGAATGACACATTTGTGTTTGTCTAGTTGCAGCAGTATGTCTGACTGAATTTTAGCTAAAGCAGTTTCTGTGCTATGGAATGGGCGAAACCCTAATTGACAGGAAGGTAATAAGTCATGCATGCTGCTGACCATGCTTAATCATTTGTTCAACAACAGCACGCTCAACTATTTTAGACAAGAAACTAAGGTTGCTTACTGGTCGATAGTTATCATATGTTACATCAAGCCCTTGTTTTTTTTTAGTAATGGCTTTACTACGGCTTCTTTCTATTGCTTGGGGAATTTCCCTTGTTGCGAAGAAAGATTAAGCAGTTTAGTAAGAGTTGGAAGGAAAACATTGATATTTTCCTTTAATAACCAAGTGGGTAGTGGGTCGAGGATGCACTGAGTAGATTTTGCTTTTAGTATCAGATTTTGTACATCCTCCTCTGTCAAGAGCTGAAATGAGTCCATACAGGAACATTTCTCCAGAACTCAAAGAGTGTGATCACATCCTCTCTATCCAGTTTATGTCTAATCTTGGCAATTTTTGCAACAAAGATTTCGCCAAATTCTGAGGCAAGATGAGAAACATCATTGTGAGGAGGTAGTGGGGTGATGGGCTTTCGATCAAGCAGAATATCCATGATTCTAAAAAGTTTCTTTTGATCACCATTCGTTTCAGCAATAGCATTAGAGTAGAATTAATGTCTAGCATTATTCAACTCGGTTGTGTAGATGTCACGCTTTCCTTTGTAAGTAATCCAGCTAGCATTATATTTTGAATAGCGCCATATCTTTTCCGCTTTGCGTTTCTCTTTTTTAAAATCCTTGATCTGATCATTGTACCAGGGTATTTTTGGACCACTTATTAATGTTTTTACATGTTCAGGTGCATGGTTGTCTATTACTAATATTACTATTACATGAGTCATACATGCAGGCCGCCTCTTCAAAATCCTCATTTTCAGACATTGAAGCAAAGCTTTTATACAAATCCAATTGAAATTGAAATTGAAATTTTGGAGGGGATATGGTTCTGAATTTTCTGTACACAATTGTATTTTCATCAAGTTTTGGTTTAGGGAATCTTAGGAAAGTTGAAATAAAACAATGATCTGATATGTACACATCTGATGTAGGGAATAATAACTGGAGTTCAATATTTGAGCGTCTTATAAATAAGTCTATAGTCAGATAGTGTGACCACTGATATGAGTAGGAGTGACAACATGTTGTTCAAGACACACAGTTTGGACTGTTGGAGTAGGGTACACAATTTTACTTGATCATGATTCGACTTGTCTTCAAAATGAAGGTTAAAATCCCCTGTATTCAAAACAGGCTCATTTGTATCAAGGAACTGTTCAAGTTCATCACCAAACTCATCAAAAAATACATTACAAGAAATTGGGTGATTTTTTTAATAAGGTGGGCGGTAAACAATTAGTAGTTTAAATCTATGATTGTCTGAGTTAATATCCCATATTAAAAATTCAAAATGTTACATTCTCCTGATGAAGTCAATCTCACAGTAAGAGATTTCATGAAGATGAGAGCTGTTCCTCCGCCTCTTCTGGTGGATTTCCGAGGAAATCAGTAAAATTGTATCCTGTAGATTTTTGTTCAGCTCTTTTAGCATCATCATCAACTGTCATTCAACTTTCAGTAACAGCACAAATAGCAATATTGTTATCAATTATGTAATCCATAAAAGATGACATTTTATTTCTCAATGAACATGAGTTAATGTGAGCAATATGTAGGCCTAAGTTGGTAGGAATGGTATCAGGTTGTATTGATATTACATGAATATTTTCTTGACTTGCAGCGCGCTTTGATTTAATAGTCTCTACTCTTAGACGTATAATAACATTAAGGACTCTGGTCAGATACTAAATTCTATTCTTTAGTTTTCTGGTGCCACCGCGAGTGCCCCCTTTTGAAGCTTAGATTCAAAGACTTTTTATAATCATCAAGGTATGAGCAGATATGTTAAATGAGCCATGTGTATAAATGTTCAAAAGTTTGTGTTTATGATAGGCATAGGCATTAGCATAGTTGTGTAAATTGTCAACATTGCTATAGTCTGGGCCTGGATTAAGTTATATATCACCACATTTTAAAATTTCAGCTGGAAAAGACACACAGGAATTTGGATAAAGTGAAATGGGGAAATGCTGAAATCCTTTGTGAACAAGAGATTTACGCCAAACAGTTGAATGAGAGGAACAGAACTGGATGCTAGCTCCTGTAGTAATCCTGATTGACAGCAACACAATAAGCACTGACAGTGACAGATTGTTCAACTTTATTAAGTAGGGTTTCATTGTTATGCAGTAATCTTAATTGATTTGTGTATAGAAAAAAAGCAGTAGGGCACTAGAAATCCTCATGAATTGGGGTATAAAATGGAAATTGTAACAAAAATTAATCAAAGATGTCACAAAAATATAATACACTGCAGTAAAAATAATTAGTCCAATGAATTCAGCACAAAAAACACTGCGAGATGATACAAATATCAAAAAGAAATACAAGATGAAAACAGGTGAAAATGATGAAAACCTGAGAGCAAAATAAATTGTGTGCAGCCTGTTAGGTGCTCAATATACGTTTGATAAATGTGAGAGAGAGAGAGAGAGTTGAACACACAATTACAATGACGGGGTCGTCGCCTGCGTATTCGGTTATGATAGTACAAATGCTATCACGAAACGCTTAATACGACCCAGACGAGAACACAGGTACGACGTACGGACAGACATAACATCGACAATCAAATTATTGTTTGTTTGTTTGATGAGGTCTTAACGGCACCACGACAACGAAGGTCAAATTGTGCCTGAGAGGTCAGATCATTTTAGAGGTAGTAAGGAAAGAGACCAGGGGAAGAATGAGAGAAATTCAAGAACAAAAGCCAGAAAGCTGTGATCGAGAGAGGAGGTGCATGGGTAAAACTAAAAACAAAGTAGAGAGGGGGTGGAAGAGGAGAATTAAATATGGTTGTAGAGGGATGCATGCTGAAGGAAGGAGACTATTTTATCTGGAGGATTTTTTTGGAAGAACTCAGCAATTGAGTTGTGGGGAGCGAGAGAAGCTCTGGGAAGGTTGTACAGGGGGCAAGCAAAGAGAACGTGTTGGATTGTGAGGATGCAGTGGCAATTGTTACAGAGGGGTTGGGGGGAACCAATAAGGAGGTGGGAGTGAGTGAGGTGGGTGTGACCAATTCTAAGACGGGTAATATGAACGTTGTCGATACGAGAAAGGTTGTTGATGGTGGATTTGATCGGAATTGTGGGCTGGATAACATGGAGTTTGTTATCAATTTGGAAGTTCCATAAGGTTTGCCAGCGGTCACGAACAAGAGAAGCGATAAGCGGTTTGATGTCAGAGAGGGTTTTGGGAAAAGGGGAAGGGAGGAGGTTAAGGGCAAGCTTAGCGGCTGTATCAGCCCTGTCATTGCCAGGGATGCCAACATGGCTGGGTATCCAGAAGAAAAGAACACTTTTCCTGCAGAGGGTGGGAGAAAAGAGTTTCCGGAGGAGGAGGTGGCAGGTGAGGTTATCCCATTTAAGATTGAGTAATGAAGTAAGAACAGCCTTTGAGTCAGAGAAAATGGCAAAGTGACTAAGAGGAGAGTACTCAATAAAGTTGAGGGCGAGGAGAATGGCCTTAGCCTCGGCTGAAAAGATGGATGAGTGGTCAGGAAGTCTGCTACTGAGGGTGATGTCTTGGATGATGGCAGCAGCAGCTGTCTTGTTGCCTTTCTTGGAGCCATCAGTATAGATGGAGGTGTAATTTGAGAGTTGGTCTTTGATTTGGTTGTGGAGATTGATGAAGAGATTAGGTGAGTTTGAGTTTTGTTATAAGTGGAGAGGTCTAGGTGGACAGAAGGAAGGGGGTGGCCCAAGGCGGAAAAGTGGGCCAGGAATAGGTGCCGAGAGTGGCGGGGTTGATGCCAAGTTGAAAGAGGTCTGATTTAATGCGTAAGCTGAAGGGGGCGATAGGGTTTTAGTCCTATCAAAGAGGAGGAGAAATTGGGGTACCTAATGAGGTTGTAAACAGGGTTCTGGGTGTTGGTGAGGACTCTAAAAGCATAGGAGAGGCTAAGCTTTTTACATCTAAGTAGAAAGGGGTTCGTTGGCTTCAACATGAAGGCTAGTGATTGGGGAGGTCCTGTAGGCTCCTAGACAAAGCATGAGGGCTTCATTTTGGATGGTGTTAATGTGGTTGAGGTATGAGTTGTGAGCGACACAGTAAACAATATTGCCATAGTCAAGCTTGGCACGAATGGTGAGCCTGAAAATTTTGAGGAGAGCATAGCGGTTCGCTCCCCAAGTAGTGTTGGAGAGCAGTCGGAGGAGGTTGAGGGAGCTATTGCATTTTAGTTTCAGGTTGGTGATGTGTGGCTTGTAGGTGAGCTTGGGGTCTAGAGTTAGACCAAGGAACTTTGTGTTTTCAACTTTAGGGATGCGATTCCCATTGAGCACAAAGTTCGGGTTGGGGTGGAGGTTATGGAAATGACAAAAGTGCATGCAGACTGTCTTGTCTTTGGAGAATCTAAAACCGTTATTGTTGCTCCAGACTTGCAGCTGATTGAGGCTGGTTTGGAGCCTATTTTCAAGAATAGGAAAGCTAGGGGAGGAGTAGAAGATGGTGAAGTCATCCACGTAGAGGGTACGTTTGATGCTGGGGCCAAGGTCATTCCCGATGTCATTAATGCTCAGGTTGAAGAGAGTGGGGGAGAGGATGCTGCCTTGGGGGACGCCCTCTTCTTGGGGGTACGGCTTGGAGAGGGTGTGGCCAATACGAACTTGGAACTGCCTGGGTGAGAGGAAGTTTTGAATAAAGATGGGGAGGTGGCCTCTGAGGCCAATGGTGTGAAGTTTCCGGGTAATGCCGTATTTCCAAGTAGTGTCGAAAGCTTTCTCGAGGTCAAAAATATGGCAATGAGGTGTTCCTTTTTGCAAAGGATTCCCGGATAGCGGTGTCGAGCGTAATTAACTGGTCTAGGTATTGCGACGTTTTCGGAAGCCGCTTTGGTGAGGAGAGAGGATTCTGTTGGTCTCGAGGAACCAGTTTAGTCTCTGATTAATGATCTTTTCCATAATTTTACAGAGACAGCAAGTAAGGGCGATGGGTCGGTAGCTGGTGGGGTCAGTGCTATCCTTCCCCGGTTTAAGGACGGGGATGACAATAGCTGTCCTCCAGATAGGGGGAAAGGAGTGTGAGGACCAAATGTGGTTGAAGATGGTGAGTAGGGTAGTGGTGGCCTTGATGGGGAGGTGTTTCAGAAACTGATAGGGGATGTTATCTGGGCCCTTGGAGGTGCAGCCAGCGTCGCTGATGGCTTGGTTTAATTCAGAAAGGGTGAGAGGGGTGTTGTAGCTTTCAGTTGTCAGAGGAAAAGTGATTTTCCGGGCTTCATCGCAAGCTTTTTGATTTTGAAAGCATTGGAGTAGTTGGTCGAGGACGAGATGTTGCTGAAAGAGGCGGCGAGGTGGTCAACGATGTCTTTTTTGCGGTGAGAAGGTCTCCATTCCAAGAGAGATGGGAGATGGAAGATTTGCCTACTCTGCCGTGGAAGCTGTTAACCATTCTCCAAATCTTCTTAGTGGGGGTGTTGGTGGTGAGAGAAGAGATAAAGTTGTTCCAAGTGTTGGTTTTACTGTCCTTGATAGTGCGTCTGGCCTTGGCACGGCTGATGCGAAAGAGGTTAAGGTTATGGGTGGTCGGATTAGTTTTAAAGTTCCTGAGGGCTCTTTTCCTGTTCTTGATGGCGGTTTTGCAGTCATCTGAGAACCAGGGTTGGGGATGATTTGGGGGTTTGGAGGTTTTGGGAATTGAGCAGGTGGCGATGTTGATAAGGATATTACTGAAGTTAGACATGGGATCCTCATCCTCGAGAAGATGGGGAGAGGTGTCAGTCACAGAGGGTTTCAAAAAGGGACCAGTCAGCCTTGTCGAGGTTCCAATTGGGGTGTGCTCAGTGGGGATTTGAAGATTGGAGTGTATAAGAAGAGGGTAATGATCACTACCACAGAGGTCAGCAGTGACTCTCCAACTAAAATCAGGGAGGAGGTTAGGGGAACAGATAGACAGGTCAATACAGGTGAGAGAGCCTGTGGCAGGATGAAGGTAGGTCGGGGAGTTAGTGTTCAGTAAGGACAGGCTGTGCTGACGGAGAGCGTTTTCGATGAACTTGCCTCTAGGGGTGGTGGTATTAGAGCCCCACAGAGGGTTGTGAGCGTTGAAGTCACCAAGAAGGATGAAGGGGTGGGAAGCTGAGAGATGAGGTTGTTAAGGCTGGTTGGTTGAATGTTGGTGTTGGGAGAGAGATAGATATTGCAGAGAGTGAAAGTTTTGTGGAGGGAGATAGAAATACAGATGGCCTGAAGGTCGGTGTGCACACGAACAGGGTTGTGTGGGATATCGTGTCTAACGAGAATGGAGACGCCACCACAGGCCCTGTCAGCATCCACTTGATGTTTGTGATAGCAAGCAAAGTTGTTAAGGGAGTAATGGTCGGTGGTTTTCAAGAAAGTTTCTTGTAGGCAGAAGACGACCGGGTTGAAGGTGGAGGCCAGAAGGTCGATTTCTTCAATATTGGCCTTAAGGCTCCTAATGTTCCATTGTATGATGTTGTGGGTGTTATTGTAATTGTTTGTGGTGTATGCCATAAAGGAGGCGGGGGGTTATCTGGAGGAAGATCTGCTGGGTCTGAGTTCGCTTGTTTTTTCTTTGGATTTGTTTCTTTAGGAGCGATTGTTTTTGAAAATTGGACGAGAAGTATGATTGGTGTGTTCGGTAATCGAACAATCCATACTCTCTTCAGTGTGGGTTTGGGAGGTGGGTTGTTTGTTGATTTGTTGTTTGTTGATTGGTTGTTTGTTGATTGGTTGTTTTTTGGTTGGTTGTTTGTTGGATTAATGTCCACGGCCTTTGGTAACCAGTTGTGGAACACTGGCGTGTCTACCCAATCCAGGCTTGAACCCAGGGCCTCATGGTCTGTAGACAGGTATGATAACCGCTACACCACAGTAGGTAGATAAAGACAATGTGTATTTGATGATCGGTTTAAATGGATTTTTGTTGTTATGGTCGTACGAGATTCAATGAATCAAGATACACCATGAATTATGTTTCCCTTTCCCTCTTTCTGTCTCCATTCCAGGAAACAATTGAATGAAATTGAATGGTGTAGTAAATCAGAAATTATATGCTTGTTACTAAAAACTATAAAACAAACCATTTTATTTTGGGCAGTTTATTAATGTCATTGATAACAAGTTTATAATAACATACAACTTACCCATTAATACAATCAACCTTTATGGCCAAGATGTTGACTATGGTTGTGGATATGCTATATACGATGTAAGAGAATGCATCCTTTTTGTATATGGTGTTCAATGAATGGAAGAATAAGGTACCATCACAATGCTCGAAACCAATAATGTTGTCCTTCTTTAATGGTTCTGTAATGGAAGGATGGAACAAATGGACAAAATATGTTCATCTAAAGTGCGTATTATACCCCATCTCAATAATTAAACAGAAAATTCTTCCAATGATTTCGAAAGTGGTAATTTTTAAAGAAACAGATTAAAACATCACGTTGTACACTGTGAGATCACACTGGACACTGTGAGGTCACACTGGTGAAATCTTTAAAATGTAATAACTCCAGAAAGGCATAAGATATCAACATGATATTTCACCAATTTGTTTCTTTAATAGTTCTCTATGATATATATGAAAATGAAAATTCACTAGAATATTCCTTTTAAAGAGAAAACGTCCTTGTCAGTTATTGAAAATTATGAGCAAAATTACTCTTTTTTATACAAGTTTATGTTGAAACGGTTGGAATAACATTGAACCTTTACCTTCATTTGGAAGAAACTCGGGGAGGCCGGAAAGTATTTCTGTAACGT
>JAIGNY010004010.1:562500-590000 GCA_020152595.1 Chiridota heheva | reverse complement strand
TATATTTTTTTCGGGGATAGGAAAAATGTATGTGTAATATGTGTCACACAGTCTGAAGGTGTGCATTATATATAGAGTTTGTAAAAGCTCTTGGGTTTTATATGCTGAACTGAAACACACAATGCAATTAACTTTTCAGTAGAACTTGCTCTTCTTATGTCCCGTAGCTTTCTGCAACTTCGCCCCTTGAAAAGACACCATGCGATTTGGCTTCAATTTTAACGCATTTCATATCTCTAAAATGAGGATTTTCTTAGAGATTCTGGGGGCATGGCCCCCTGAACCCCCACCTTGGACTTCACGCCGTAGGGATTTGTGCTTACCCTTATCGAAAATACCTCTCACCGCTCATGGTTGCCCCCACTTACCTCCCCCAACAAAAGTCCTGGTTACGCCAATGATTTTGTGACTTTTTCAGGCAATACAGGTCAATACATATATGAAATATCCACCAAAAAGACGCCCTTACGTATGAGTTTACTTATAGGTTAACGCAGTTTTTAAGATTTGTTTGGATAAAAACCAGTTTCCAAATTATATACAAGATTCAAGACTCTCTGTGTTCTTTGTTTAGAAACAAACAATAATAACAAAATCTTTGGTTGCTCCCTCCCGTATGGCTTTCATTATCATGAAATGTATTTTTACCTTGACAGGGCACTGGCTGCGGTTTGTAGAATCCCTCTTGCACGGGACATGCACCATTAGTATCCACCTCTACATTGGAGTTTACGTCATTACTACATGTACAGTTTGATACTGGTTTAGGATCATATCCAGGACAAAGCCCGTTGCAACACTCGCATTTTACCTCCACATTACCTGAAATACAAACAAAAATATGTTGTCTTCACAAACGACAGCGAATAGGTGGAGTAGAAAAAGTAGTAGTATGTTGTTATTTCTTCCTTAAACGGAGATTATGTTCAACTCTCTTTTAACTTGCACACTGAGACTACTATCACATATTTAGCTATATGCATTTACGGAATCATAACTTGCGTTGAGTATAGTAGTGAAATGGATTTGGTAGTTGAGCAGTCATCTTGGCAGTATATATCATTTCAAATCTGAGTCGGCAATTTCTGGAATAGTAATTCACGTGTGCCCATAATAGACCAATCGGAGCTCGGAATCTTATCAACCAATCAAATACTGGAGGATGCTTGGGCGTCTTTACAATTCACACAGGATATAGGGTCAAGCGTATATGGAAAAAATGCTCTCATATACGCTAATCATACATGAATATCCATAAGGTAATACGTGCGCGCATTGTTGCTTACAACTTTTCCTCTAGCAACTGCAGCTGATTGGTCGGGTGACGAAGGAAAAATTCCCCAGCAGTTGATTGGTCAACGTACCCTGATGTAATCACGTTCGGCTAAAATGGATTTGAAATGGTCTTTACAGTAAATTTAGTCATAATATTTGCTCAGATAATTTATCCATTATCCCATTTGGATTTGCATGATTAAATACTCACATGTTTCCATGCAAAAGCCGCTGGACAAATCACAGGGTACTATTGTCACAAATTCAGCAAAATTTATTTGAAAAGCTTTTTGTACTTGGTGCCCGGTCTCGTTGTAGCTATAGAGATTGCCTTTATCATCTACAACGAGAAGACCGACTTCAGAAGTGTTTCCACTATCCGTTCCTGCAATCCCGTACACTGGTTGATCGCCGTCTACTATTAGTGTTAGTTCAGATGAGTTGCCATTGTAAGGAAGTGGATATGAATACACACGAGTTGTCTCAGAAATAAGCAATAGATTTCTTTCTGTGAAGGAAACGAATATCAAAACAATCAAATATGTACAAAAAAACTACGCATAGTACAGAGCAATCAAATAGTTTCAAAGATTGTTGTGATGTTTTCTTATGATAAGAAAATATTTAAAGGAAAGCAAAAACCAATTTTAATTTCGATATTAATTTCATATCTTCTTTTCTTTAAAGTGAAATAAGAGTCAAGTAAGATCCCGTGGAAACGTTATAGGGCTATAATGTCAAGCTACGATAAAACAGGACTAAAGTCAGTTATCGTGATAGAGTGGCGATAGACATACAAGACAATTCAACGTTTCTGTTTGGTAAAATTAAATATACACTAATATTTACAAGGCGACTAATGATTGAACCAGAAAAAGACTTACGTGGCCACAATGCCAGTCTCATATCTTGAAATGTTGAAAAATTTGCTGCAATTTTCCGGCTCCCTTACCAGCGTGAGATCAGTAACAAAGAGGGTGGTATCAGTACCAATATATATATTTCTTTAAATCAAAACAAAAAATGACTAATTCAGAAAGAGTTACTATTATTCAAAACAACAACAATCATGCAAAAAGGAACCTTTTATATAATTAGGTATTCAAATCAGGTATATAAATATGATGCAACGTGATTCCGGTAGAAGTTACCAAGCAATGGCTGTAGGCAGGAGTTAGTCATGGGCATTTCTAAGACTTATTTTATTATAACTCTTCTATCCAACTCTATTTGTAGTTAACAAGCAGTGGGTGGGTAACAAGGATTTAATTATCCGCAGTAACGAAACACTTTTCGACAGAGTGCTATTATCTTGGTTCGACCTATTCTTTCTATACGATATATATTTTCTATACACAAATGATTTATTTACTGGCTTAATTCCTTCTCTCCTCGTGGAGAATAGGGTCATTTGTCTCCTCCATCCTACCCGGTCTCTTGTTCTCTGTTCTGCTTCTGTCCAACTTTGCCATCCAAAGTTTGTTCTCTCTTTTTCCACTGTTCTCCTCCAGCTTTCTCTCGGTCTTCCCCTTCTTTACTTACCCTCTGGTTTCCATGAGAGTGCAATCTTAGCATGGTAATTTCTGTTCATACTCAAAACATGGCCCATCCATTTCCATCTACGTCTTTTATGTTGTGTGCTTAATGTCTCTATATTGGCTTTTCTTCTTCTTAACTGTTCACTCGATATGACTGTTGGCCAATATATCTTTAATATCCTTCTTAGACCTTTGTGTAGAAAGACATCAAGCATATCTCCGTCACTCCTTGTCATTCGCTATATTTCACAGCCGCACAGAAGGACAGCTAGCACGTTTGATTTGCAGATTATGATCTTGGTTCTGTTGCTATATTGCTTGCAAAAACTGGTGTTTGTTTATTAAAAGCTCCCATGCCTTTCCTATTATCATCTTTGTCACTGTCGGCGCCACCTGTTTTTGAAACTGTTGCACCTAAATATATCAATTGATCAACTTCTTCAATTTCCATTTTTCCTAATTTCATGTTGTTGTAGTTTCTTGCATTGGATCTCATTGTTTTGTTATTCTTTGCGTTTAATATCAGGCCTGTCTTGTTTGCTGTTACTTTGAGTTTATAGATCTTGGTTTGTAAATGACCTCTAGTACTAGTTAAGAGTGCCAGATCGTCGGCTTAGTCTAAAGGCCGTTACAAACCGAACGCGACGCGGCGAGCAATATTTTAGATAATCATACAGGAAACAAATATTATAAGATGCTTTGACTTTGTGCTTACACACAAGCTTACAATTGAGGCTTTCTGATGATACTGGAAAATTGTCTAAATATGCTTTTTTTTCAAATTGTGAACTAATTCGCTTTAGTGGGGCGCGATTTTCTGTCGCGACGGGAATTTTACTTTAATGGGCGTAGAAACGCCCTTTCAATCAATTTTCATTTATTGTCTGGATAGCCATACGATGACAATCCTTCTCTGAAAACAAGAGGACAAAATGTTTCTTTTGCTTTGTTTTATTCAATATTGTTTTGAAAATCGCTCGCCGCGTCGCGTTTGGTGTGTAACGGCCTCAAGTCTTCAAGTTTCTGCATCATTTTCCATCTAATTCCTGTATTTCTGTCCTTGGTGGGGGGTGCGGTTTTTCATAATCCAGTCTATCACTAGCAGGAATAAAAAAAAATCTGACATAGTGCGTCCCTGCTTTACTCCAGACACAACGTTAAACCACGGGGATAGTCCAGCCTCTCCAACAACTGCACATTTACAATTCTCGTACATAGCCTGTATTATTCTAAAAAGTTTTGGTGGAATACCATAATCTTCCATAATTTTTCAGAGTGTCTATCTATACACACTATCAAACGCTTTTTAAAACATATAAAGCACAGGTACATATTATTGTTCTATTCTACCGTTTGCTCTATAAAGTTTCTTAGGATGAAGATCTGTTCTGTGGTACCTTTGCCTTTTCTGAATCCGGCTTACTCTTATCTTATGGTTTTATTAACTGCATCTCTGATTCTTTTGATAATGATTATGCCCAAAAGTTTTGCTGATACAGACATGAGTGTTATCCCCCTCCAGTTTTCGCATTCTGTCAGATCACCTTTTTTGGAAAGTTTTACAATTAACCATTTTCTCCAGTCCTATAGTACTCCAGTCCTATGGTACTCCAGTCCTATGGTACTCCAGTCCTATGGTACTGCAGTCCTATGGTACTCCAGTCCTATGGTGCTCCAGTCCTATGGTACTCCAGTCCTATGGTAATCCAGTCCTACGGTACTCCAGTCCTATGGTACTCCAGTCCTATGGTACGTCAGTCCTTTGGTAATCCAGTCCTATGGTACTCCAGTTCTATGGTACTCCAGTCCTATGGTACTCCAGTCTTATGGTAATCCAGTCCTATGGTACTCCAGTCCTATGGTACTCCAGTCCTATGGTACTCCAGTCCTATGGTACTATTTCCCTGTCCCATACTGACTTAAATAGTCTTTCCATGACTTCAGCTGATGTTGTAATATTGGTTTTAACAACTCAATTGTAATGTCATTAAGTCCAACAGCTTTACCATTTTTCATGTCTTGGATGGCTTCTCTCATTTCATGTTTTTCAATAAATCCAGTATTGATTTCTTCCAGAATAGCCAGGTTCTCTCCTTCACTTATTTCAGCTGGTACTGTTGATACTTCTCTGTTTAGCACCTCCTTAACATGTTCAGCCCATCTTTTATCTACTTCATCTTGCTTAGGTAACATCTCTCCATTATCATTTCTAATGTATTTTCACTCTTCTTGGTCTGTCATTACACAGATTTTTAGTTGCATCATAAACCCCTTGATATTGCTCTGCTGTGCAGCATCATCTGCTTCTTTGGCAATACTATTTATCACTCTCTTTTATCTCTTTTAAGGTTTCTCTTTGCCTCTATAATCTCACTCTTTATATTCAGCTAAATATCTTTCTTTGAGTCGTTCTGATTAGGTGCAGTTTATTCTATTCTTTACTTATTTTCTTGGTTCAATTTTTCTCCAGCGTTCACCTCCTTTGCCGCTTCATTGTATGCTTCTTTCACTCCATTCCAAACATCCTCTGGACAATCACCACTTGCTTCATCCACTAAGCCTTTGAATGTATTCTGCAGTTCCATATCTAATTTATATCTGTTTTCTGGGATCTGCAACTTGCCTAATTCATACCTCATTAAATTTAGATTTGGTCTCTTCACCTTGCAGAGCTTTAGTTCTACACTGATATGGCTAGGTTATGGTTGCTGTTGATGTCAGCACCTCTGTATGCTCTTGTGTTTTTTACAGATCTTCTGAACCGCCCATTCACTGCAAAGTGGTCAATTTAAATCTTAGCTACTTTATCTGGGCTTGTCCATGTATATTTGTGTATATTTTTATGCTTATACATTGTGATGGAATTGCAAGGCTGTTTGTGTGGCAAAAATTCAAAAATCTTGCTCCATTCTCATTCGTTTTTGACACTAATGCGTGTTTTCCAACTATTCCTTCATCACCTTTCATTTGTTTTCCCACTTTGGTATTAAAGTAGCCCATCAGTATCACCATATCATGTCTAGGTGTCTCATCCACTCAACGTTATAACACCTCATAAAAACTCATCTTTCTTCTCCTCATCATTGTCATTTGTTGGGGCGTAAACTTGTATGATGTATACACAAATACTGATCAGTAAAAATGGCCCAGTACAATAAATAACTGAAGAGTATTGCTCGTACAGTAAATAACCGAAAAGTATTGTTCGTACAATAAATATTCGAAGAGTATTGTTCGTTACATTTTGTTTGATAAATACGTATTTGACGATCGGTTTACATGGATTTTTGTTGTTATGGTCGTACGAGATTGAATGAATCCAGATACACCAGGAATTCTGTTTCTTTGTCTCCCTTTCTGTTTCCATTTTAGGAAACAATTGAATGAATTTGAATGGAAGTTTAGTAAATCAGAAATTATATGCTTGTTACTAAGAACTACAAAGCAAACCATTTCATTTTTGGCATTTTATTAACGTCACTGATAAAAAGTGTTTAATAACATACAACTTACCCATTAGTACAATCAACCTTTATGGCCAAGATGTTGACTATGGTTGTGGATATGCTATGTACGATGTAAGAGAATGCATCCTTTTTGTATATGGTATTTAATGAATGGAAGAATAAGGTACCATCACAATGCTCGAAACCAATAATGTTGTCCTTCTCTAATGGTTCTGTAATGGAAGGATGGAACGAACAAATGAACAAAATATGTTCATTTAATCAAAACAGAAAATTCTTCCAATTATTTCAAAATAGATAATTTCTAAAGAAATAGATCAAAACATCACGTTGTACACTGTGAGGTCACACTGGACACTGTGAGATAACACTGGTGAAATCTTTGAAATGTAATAATTGTAAAACGGCATACAATATCAACATGATATTTTACCGATTTGTTTCTGTAATAGTCCTCTATCATATATATGAAAATAAAAATTCACGTTCTTTTCACGTCCCTGTCAGTCATTGAAAATTATGAGCAAAATTACTCTTTTCTTATACAAGTTTATGTTGAAAAAGGTTGGAATAACATGAGCCTTTACCTTCAAGTTCATTTAGAAGGAACTCGGGGAGGCCGGAAAGTATTTCTGTAACGTTGGGACTTTCATCAAAGACATTTACGCAGTAGATAGCATCGTCAGACCCAGATATTGACTGCAATACACATAGTCTCTGATTGCAAAGATCGAAATCAAGGTCTACGAAAGGATTTTGTGTGTTAGCTTGGTCAAATAAACCCACCGCCGGTGGTTCGGTTTCTCCGTTCCATCCGAACACATATTCTGCTGTGTTGTAAAAGATGGTCATTCGGCCGAAAACTGAAACACAAAAACAAAATTTAAATAACGGTTGCCATAAATAACGTAAAAAGACATAATCTAGTTGGGTCTTTAAGCTCCAGTGATTACATTTACGCTTAACTGATATAAACAAGGTATATGTACACAACTAATCTTTAATAAAATTGTAATTGCTGCATTTCAAATCTACTGCGTTAGGTAGCAGAAACACTTGAAACAAACGCCTCTTTGAATCTGTTCAATCCATTTAACAGGCGTTAACGTGTTAAACGTCTAGACAACGACCTGTAAAAATCGACTGATCCAAGCATAGGCTCGCCTTAGCCTAACAGGTATTTCTAATAGTAAGCACTTGTTAATGTTAGAAAATATTGAATTATGATGAAAAATTTGTAGTTTGGATAATACAAAGGATAAGAATAAATTTTAATTTACAATCGCAGGGAACTGGCTGTGGTTTGTAAAATCCCTCCTGTATCGGACATATGTTATTAGTCGTTGTTTTTATTGTAGTATCATTCACATCACAGGAACAGTTTGTCGGTGGCTCTGTATCAAAACCTGGGCACAAATCATTACAACATTCACATTTAAGCATAAATTCACCTGAAACAAAAGATGAAAGATGTATTAAATCATCTAAGTGATACGGACGTTTGTTATGTTATGCTGCAGGAAATGAAGCTCAGTGCACACATTTGTTCATTCAAACCAACTATGACTGAACATACTTTGTTTATAATACCTACAAATCCTTGGGCTATGAAATACCTTTCCTAAGCGTTCTTATTCCATCTCCGTCAGAACCAGTCAGAACTACTCGCGTTGTCTTCCTGTCATTTGGCTTACTACCCTATACTACAACTTAAACCTCTAGCCTATCAAGCTAAAACCCACCCGGGAGGCGCATCAAATGCCGAACAATAATCTTTTCTTGATCGACTTTTAAGATGAAATCGCCGGCCTGATAATTGTCCTCTAAATTTAAGATTCATACTGCTTTGAAACGGGAAAATAAAGGAATTGATGTCTTTTTAGAGCATATTTGATTAACTTGTTTATGATTTGTATATTTTTGGAAAAAAATATACTTCAAATATGTTATAACATTTCTGAAAATACGATCACCTTAATTGGATACAAAAGTTATTTCATTTTCGGGCTTTATAAGTGTCGAAAATACATTTTGGAGGATCAATTTTAAAAACAAATAGCAAGATACCTTAAATCTTTGATTTTGTTAACCTACTGCCTATGATCACAAATATGTTGTAGATGCTTCTGATCCTATTTTTGCTTTTCGGAGATTTTAACATGTATTTGGACCGCACAATCTTTAAGATACGCAATTGCTGAAACGTCGACACCAACGCAAACCATCCCTTATATGATCCACAGGGTGAGATACGGATAAATCCCCATACATATATAGAGATATTCCAAATTTGCTCTGACAAGGACTCACATGTTTCAATGCAGAAATTATTGGATGAATCGCACGCCACTATCGACACAGAATCTACAAGCGCTGACATGGATACAAGTTCATCTTCCTCGCCCGTAACGGTAAAGTGATAAAGCGTTCCGTTACCGCTAAGTATATTCAACCCGCTCGTTTTGTTTGCATCTTCGTCAGCGCCGATTAACCCAAATACTGATTGACTTGGTTCCCCGAGTAATTGTAGGTCGAAAAACGTACCATTGTATGGAAGTGGAAATGTATAGATCTTGGTTGTATCAGAAATTAATAATTGATTTCTCTCTGTAGAATGGATGAGAATATAAAGCGTTGGTTTACTAAGATATACTTACAACTTGACAATAACAATCAAACCTGGTAAAGGAGTTTAGGTTTAAGATCGTTCTAACTGTCATGCTAACTAATAGTTCCCTGACATTAGTGGATTAATACCGCACTCTTCCTACGTATTCAGACATACGCTAGATATACACCAAGCTTATCATCAACTTTACAATATACCCGGGCAATTTCATCAGATCCAAAATAACTATCTCATAAATGATGGCAGCGGTGGGATTTTCCAAGTTGTTTGAATATTCAGACAAACTTCAATAACGATATAGGCGATGCTCATTTGCTAACTGTTATAATATGATATAATCTTTACATCATTCCTATGATTTGGACATTACTGTTAGTCTGTTGAAACATATTCAGTGTAGCAGAAAGTAGATCTAGAATATAGGAAGCAGCTAAGTTTTTGTAAGCTTCTCTCATTATCTCTTTGGTGAATGTTCTCCCATTCCATACTGAGTTAAAAGATGAAGACATGAGAACAAGTGTTCTCCTCTTATTTCAATTGAATCTACGTTCATTGGGTGCAAGTTATAGTTATTTTCATAATTGCTTCATAGCAAACAAAATGTGCACTATATGCTACATACAATGGATGCGATTTGTCTTCATTCTTGTAGACGTTTCTTATCAAGTGACATATGTATTCAAGGAAACCAACTTACGAGGCCACAATGCTAATCTCATTTTATTAAAAGACGAAATATTTGAAGCAATTTCTGGCTCCTTTCTCAGCCTAAGATCGGTAACGAAAAGAACATCTGGTGTGCCGATAAATAGATTTCTATTGGGGAAAAGCAGAGTTCAAGAAAGAATATTGCATTATATTTAATCCTATGACTCCGTTAATACTGATTTCAATTATCATTCAAAAGAAGTTGCTGAAAATACTATTCACGTGATCCCAATCTATAGGTTATACGAACAGATGAGCAAAAAATATTCATCTCAACTATAAATGTTACTGTATATTATTACTTTAAAATCTGTCATTATACTGTCGCGTTAGGACTTGCTATTTGAAATTTGATATGTTCTCAATGGAGCATAATATCAAAGAAGTGTTCACCCTTAAGTTTCGTAAATTGTTTATCATATGTTATGCAGGTGTTTAATATATTCCTGTGGTTAAAAGGAAAGGTATCGTCCCATAAAAACGTTACTTCCGGTTTTCAATTTTCCTTATTGATTGCGAGAAATCTGTGATGTTATCGATAACACATGTAAAGCCCTATGTTCGGTTTGATAAATGTGTGATCGATAACATCACAGATTTTCCGCGATCAATAATGGCAATTGAGAACTGAGAGTGACGTTATCAACACGGCGGCGTGCAATTCTGAATGTACTTTTTCAACCACAAGGATATTACTTATCACCTTAGAATCTATAGCAAATGCAGAGAAAACAAAGGGGTGTGAGATCATTTTAATTCTACCGATTTTTAGAATAAAGTATCTTACCCATTAGTACAGTCGACCTTTATCGTTAATATTTCCACATTGATGGATGCCATTCTGAGTGTGTGAGAGGTATAGGAATTAGTTTTATAGATCACGTGACTCGAGTGAAGGAACAGCACACCATCGCAGTGTTCCATGCCGATGATGTCAGTTTTATTCAATTCTGCAGTGAAACCATTATCGCGTTATCAACATTCTTTTTGTATTACAAACAATCATTTCGTGTTATAAACATTTAATTTGTGTTATTAACATTTAGTCCGTGTTATCAACATTCCTTTCGTGTCATAAACATTCCTTTCGTTTTATAAACATTCATTTTGTTAAATAAACATCCCTTTCTTTGATATCAAACTTCAATATGCCTATTGACATTTTATGCCTAAATAATATTTGGATGCAAAAATGTACCAAAGATGTACCTATACAAATCAAACGTCTTTGGGAATTGCAATGTATAAGCATTGGCAACGATTCATACTTGTTTCAAAATAAAGCTGTAAAGGGCGTTGTGATTCACAATTATTGAATTATTATTTCAGCAAGATTTCCCAGAAGAATGGAATTAGCTAATTAACATTAGCAAGTTGATTCACATTCATTACAAATCAAGGAAAGAGCAGAAATCCTTATCAACTCTGTTTTTAATTGGGCAATTTTACAGCCAACGTAGTTGCAAACTTCAATAAACTTTGTGATGGACCGCCTTGGTAATTCTTAATGTAGATCCATTTTTTTAAAAAGATTTTATTATACAAAGGGGTGCAGCAAATTATGGGCAAACGTCTCAACAAGACCCGCAATCAACATCAAAGAGGGATGATACCGTCATCATTCTATGTAACTGAAAAATTGAAAAATACAAAAAGAAACCTTGTTCACCCATTATACATCACAAAATGTTCATATAATGAAATGCTTCAAGCTTAATCGGCCATATTTTGAAAACTAAAAGGTCCTAATTCAAAACTGATGTGCTCAGGTTTTAAAGTTCTTTAAACTTTTAGTCAGGAAATAGATCATAACGCTTACCGTCATCTTGCCGACTCAATAGAATTTCTTCCACAAAAGGCTCATCATCAAACACATTCGTGCAATATAAAGCATTATCTGCGCCCATCACGTCCTGCAATGCGCACAGTCTTTGGTTACATAAATCGAAGTCGAGGTCTATGAATGGATTGTTTTCATCAGCTTGGTTCAACAAAGATACACTTGGTGGATAAAGTTCCCCATTCCATCCGTAAACATCTTCCCTTGTGTTAAAGAAAATTGTGGATCGGTTGAATTCTGTGAAATGTAAGAATAGAAATGTCAAAGAGAGAGAGAGAGAGAGAGAGTTGAACACACAATTACAATGACGGGGTCGTCGCCTGCGTATTCCGTTATGATAGTACAAATGCTATCACGAAACGCTTAATACGACCCGGACGAGAACACAGGTACGACGTACGGACAGACATAACATCGACAACCAAGTCAATGTCCACGGCCTTTGATAACCAGTTGTGGTGCACTGGTGTGTCTACCCACCCCAGGATTGAACCCGGGGCCTCGTGGTCTGTAGACAGGTATGATAACCGCTACACCACAGTAGGTAGATAAATGTCAAAGACTCGTCCTGTGTCCAATTATTATTTCCGGAGCACAAAATAGCAAGCATGCATTCGTTAGGCATTGTGGAATAGGCCTACACAGGAAATACTGTAGAATAAAGTTGTTGCAAATGTATCTCGTATAGTAGATTACAGTTGGAGAAAGATGACCATTGAGAGAGACTACTCAAATAATGTATAATATAGGCGTAACTAAAATTTATCAAAATCTTAAGTTATATCATTCAAACAGTACAAGAAATTTCTGGAAATTATATGGACGGTTTGATATGCACTAACCAATTACCACATTTGATATTTCGTAGCCAAAAACCCGTACAAATGCTATGATATATTCCATTTTAAAAGATTTGAAACAGAAACAACATGCTGTACTTGCCTGATCAGACAGAACTGTTGAATTCATGCTATTTAAAAAATATCTCAGATTTTGTTTACCAAGGTTTTTAACAGGTTTAATAGGTTTTCATTAATAATTGCCTCCGCCGAATCCATCCTTTTGATTAAGTGGTCTACAAACTGCCAAATGTGACTCCCTGGACAACAGCCCACCAATAAACCATACAGATACAGACACAGATTCAAAGAAATAAGTGGCGATGATTGAAAACTTTGAAAAATGGGCCTGTAAGACGGCGTAGCCAGAATTTTCATATTGAGAAGGGAGGGGGTGGGGGCAGAATTGAATTGAACTGAAGGTGTCATTTCGAGCGCTTGTCGGCGTGGGGTAGAGGGACCGCTTAAGGGTTTCTAGTGGGATCCAGGGGCGAAGTCCCGGTAGGGGTATACTTCAACACCAGGGGACCTTAAGCGACCACTGGACCCTACGCCGACAAGTCGAGCGCTTTGCGCTTTGATTTTGTGTTTTGTATATGGTGTATTATAGCTCTCTTTGACATGAAATTTGACTTGTATAATACATCTTCTTTACAATGAGTTGTGACATACGTTTTTGCCCTTGAAATGTAACTTTTGTGAGAGCTTCTTCCCCCGGATCCCTACCGTGGCTTCGCCCCTGGACCCCACCAGGGGCCCCTCGACCCCACGCCGACAAGTCGAGCGCTTTGCGCTTTTGCCCTTGAAATGTCAATCTTGCGAGAGGACCCGCTTAAGGGCCCCTGGTGTAGTCCAGGGGCAAAACCCAGATAGAGGTCTAGAGGGCGAAGACCCCACAAGCTCTTGCAAAATTCAAAGGAAAAAAGTATATCACAACGCATAGTAAGAAGGTATATTATACAAGTCAAAATTCATGTCAAATAGAGCTATAATACACTATATACAAAACACAAAATCAAAGCGCAAAGCGCTCGACTTGTCGGCGTGGGGTTGAGGGGCCCGCTTAAGCGAAGCCCGGTAGGGGTCCCGAAGCCCCCAAAAGCTCTCTCAAAATTGACATTTTAAGGGCAAAAACGTATGTCACAACGCATTGTAAGAATGTGTTTTAAACACGTCAAAATTTATTTTAAAGAGAGCTATACAAAACACAACTCTTGCTCTCCCTCTCTCTCTCTCTCTCTCTCTCTCTCTCTCTCTCTGTTCATGTAATTAAATCAAAATTGCACAAATGTTAAATATACTAATACCAAATAATGCTTGCACGCCGCCTCCCCCCTCCCCACCACCACTGGCTACACCACTGGTTGAAGCAAGGAGCGAAGAAGATGACGGCACTGGTATCGAGAGCGGGACGCTAGATTCGGAAGCCGAAGCTTTAGCACACTACAAGGTATCTACTTACGTAAATTCAAGCTTTCTGTTGTACTTTCCTGTTCTGTTGATGGGTTAACATAACTGGTAGTTTCACCTAGCGATGTTGTTGGTTGCACTGTTGTGGTGTCGCGATCCGACATGGTCGTTGATCCTTCAGCTGTTGTGGATATTGTACTTGTTTCTGTTAGACAAGAATATAAACAATCTTGATCTATATTTGCCAATAATGTTATCATCTATAATTTAAGTATCTGATAGACAAGTATTGAAGTAGCAAGCTCTTAGGAGTACAATCATACTAGTACCATGTAAAGAGTATATCATCGCTACCCTGACAAATTTATCACACTAAAAATGAGAAACACAACATTCTTCCAGAATATGTCATTCAAATCTGCCAAAACTTTCAAAACTACTTTATTTTGGTTTAGCCAAATAAGGAGCACTGAATTTAGATTTCGCACTGTCCCCTGCAAATTCCCGTAGGTAAATGGTTTCTTTCAATTAGTATGATTTACTTAATAAGAAGCATATGGAATATGAATATTTCGAAGGATTGAATCGGGAATCGAATGAGACGAGTTACATTACATTTTTTCAAGCTCCAACAATTTAAAGGGGGAATTCAACGTATATTTACTAATTTCGAATTTATTAATGAGTTCTTTTAATCTTTAATATGACAATTCGGGAGCAGCCCGAAAAACTGGGTACTTTGAAATACCCCCAAAAATGGGTGTTTTGATGTATTACGTCATCGCATGAGCCTACACATTTGACCTGCCCACACTAAACGTATGGGGTTTCTCATTTTCCGCTCCGGATTTTCCAAAATTTCAATGGATAACCTGAAATTTTGGAGACGGATAGTAAGTATATATTCAAAACTTTTTGCCGCTGCTTCTTGATATTCACTGTGGCCTTTTTGAGAAAATAAATAAAGCAGATTATGGGCAGTCTGTTTTCTTCATTTTCTCAAAAACGCGACAATGAATTTCAAAAAGCAGTGGCAAAAAGTTTTTAATATCTATTTACTCTCCGTCTCAAAAAATTCATTATATCGAGTGAGATTTTGGACAATCCGGAGCGAAAAATGAGAAATCCTGTATGTTTAGTGTGGGATAGTCAAATGTGTAGGCTCATGCGATGACGTAATACATTAAAGTACCTAATTTTTTGGGTATTTAAAAGTACCCACTTTTTCGGGCTGCTCCCGGACTGTATGATGTGGTTGCTGTACATCGTCTGATAGTGTGGACTGAAATTCTGTGCACTGATATTTCCAAAGTTCTCGCGCTTTTAACATAACATAACAAGATTACGGGGGTAAGAAGGGTGAGTCACCCCATAAAAAGACCAAACTAACACCACCACCACAAAAAAAAAAAAGACGCCCAGAGTTATTAAAGAAGTTATCAATGTTGACTTTGAAATTGTAAACAGAATTGGAATTAACTACCCGCTCAAGCAAACTATTCCACTCATTAACAACTCTTTGATAAAAGCTAAAACGCCGAATATCTATCCATGAGAACTCTTTGGTCAACACCTGAGGATTAGCTGAAAGATGTAACAAATTACATGAAGTCAAAGCATCTCTACCAGATAGGAATTTAAAACCTGAATCTAAATCGCCACGTACTCTTCTCAACTCAAGCGTGGTCAAACCAAGAATCCGCAACCTAGATTCATAAGAGAGATTCCTTACTTCCGAGAATAAGTCTAGTGGCTCTTTGCTGAACCAGCTCTAAAATGAACTTATCTTTTCATAGAAAGGACTCCAAGCCAGAATAGCATCCGCAAGGTGAGGCCTGACTTATACAAAATAGAACAACCTCTCCACCATCAAAAAACAAATATTTCTTCAAATCAAACCAAGCATCCTATTCGCCCTTGCAGCTTTAAAAAAAAAAAAAAAAACTACGCATCGGCGTAAGCATAGATTGGTGCTGGAATTGTTTTTCCTTGTGAATAATAGTGCATTGACATTGCAGGCAAGTATTAAAATATAAGACGAGTTAAAAAGTATACATCATGCACAATGTTATTAAAGGAATAGTATCGTCCCGTAAATATGTTCAGCAGTCCGGTTCACGCTGCCGATCGGGAGATCCCATCGGGAGATCTCCCAATGGGGATATTTTTCAATCATAAGATCTCCCAATCGTGAGATATCCCAATCGGGAGATTTCCCAATCGGGAGATATCATAATCGGGAGATCGGTCAATCGTGATATATACCATCAGAAGATCTCCCAATCGGGAGATCTTCTAATCGTGAGATCTTCCAATCAGAAGATTTCTTGTCATTATAACCCACAATGCATCTTTTCAAATTCAAATCTTTCTTAAGAAATACAGAACGGTGAAATAGGCTTAAGCTAAAGGTAGAAAAATGTGTGCAAAATATTCTTATTTTATTGGTGCAACAGAAGAATACAATTATTTTCTCATTTTTCACCAGCGAAAATTTGACTTTCATCGTTTAGGGAATTTTAATACAACTTTAGAATAACAGAATTTGATAAGCAAAATAAAAATTAACGGCTGCAATTTTGAACAGTTTAAATTATGGTCACTGCGCATGTCTCGATCTCTTCCGATCGGGAGTGTGAACCGGACTGTTCAGAAGTGAACATCGCTGTTTTGGTAACGTCATTTCTGGGTTTTCAATTTTCGTTATTGATTGCGAGAAATCTTTCATGTTTTTGATAACAAATGTAGGCCCCTATGTTCGGTCCGGCGGATGTATGATCGATAACATCACAGATTTCTCGCAATCAATATAGAAAATTGAAAACCAGAAGTTTCGCTACCAGCACGGTGACGTTCACTTCTGAGCGTATTTATGGGACGATGCATTTCCTTTTTCTAATATTGTCATCGATTCCAATTTAAAAGTGTTATCTATGCAATTTATTGTCTGACAGGTTTGTTGGACGTTTTTAGCAAAAAGGTGCTATTAATAGAAATGAAACTGTAAATAGTTAACGAGATGGAAGTCTCTGTTTTCTATTTACATTCGAACTTAAATCCGTTTGAACAAGCCTGTTACTTAAACTTACGTGTATAGGAGCTTGTTGGTTCTGATTGCAACACTGTGGTGCTCCCCGCGAACGATGTGCTTCCCTTGACTGTAGATGTATCCTCTCTGTGTTCTGTTGTGGTTTCACCCAGCGTTGTTGTTGCTTGTACTGATGATGTATGTTCCATGTGTTCTGTTGTTGTTTCATCCATTGTTGATGTTGCTTCCACTATCGTTGTTGTTGCCTGCAATGTCGATGTATGTTCCCTGTGCTCTGTTGTGGTTTCACCTATTGTTGTTGTTTCTTGCATTGTCGAAGTGTGTTCTCGGTATTCTGTTGTTGTTTCATCCGTGATCGTGGTTGTTGCGTGCACTGTCGATGTATGTTCCCTGTGCTCTGTTGTGGTTTCACCTATTGTTGTTGTTTCTTGCATTGTCGAAGTGTATTCTCCTTGTTCTGTTGTTGTTTCTTGCACTGTTGATGTATCCCATTGAACGGTTGTGCTTCCTTGCCCGGTTGTGCTTTCATCAAATGTAGATTCTGTTTCAAGATTATTAGATAAATGTTGGCATTTAATTTCTCTAGTAAATAAAAGTAAGGGTTATAAACTATTGTTTATTATTTCTACATAATAAAAGATTGTGTAAGCTGAAATAAAACAGTCACTTGAAAATTGACAGAGCTGATTCATACAATAATCAACAATTGGTTACGCACGTTTACACAGCGTTGGCTGTTCACTGCCCATACAATACCAAACCCTCATTCAACGTTTTCCCGTGGTATGGCCAACCATTCCCGGAATCACCTACCATAATATCACAACTTCGTTGGGCCAACGTTGCCAAAGTAGTTGGTCCAATGGTTGGGCCAACGTCGCCTGTAGGTTGAAGAATAGCTGGCAAAAAGGGAAACCTTTGGGTCAGGGACATATCAAATGTTGACTCACGGTATACGTTGCTTCATTGTTGGCACAACGTTTGATACCAACACAACGTTTGCCCAATGGCTGCCAACGTTGCGCCAACGGTGTGTGCTAGCTGGGTACAACCGTACTTAAAAAAAACGGTATATGTTTTCAATCCATTAGTGTTGTGGTCAGATATGTCTTTTTAACGGAGTTGATACAGGTTTGTATGCAAGAGACCGAAAAGTCTTGTATATGCAACAGATCAGACCGTAGAAAGTCCACTGTAATAGAGTGTAGTGCGGCGTGAGGTCACACCTTCATTTTCTTAGCAATTGTTGATATTGTTTTACTCATATATTCCCAAAAATGTCTTCAGACGTTAAGTCACAGTTATCAATGTTGACACTCCTCTGACAATGCAAATGGTTGTAAGCAAATTCTTAGAAAATCATTCAACAAAACACACGTTGGTGTTTTTAGGAAGGGAAGGCTGTGATGTAATTAGGTTTTGACAGTTTAACCTCTTTTGTAACCATCATTGTTCCATATATCAACATATGTGCCACTGAAGGTATTGAACTAAGTGATGTAAAATCTGAACATACGTCAGGGATGTTTTCGAGGTGGGGCATCCGACCCCTTATTAAAAGGTCCGAAATGATTTTGAGGGGCTTTCAGAAATCCATTCGCAAAGAAAAGGAATGTGACAAAACTTTCAGACTGTTTTTACATGAGTTCCATCATTCGAACTTTGCTTGTTGCATATGACGTGTAATAATAACGAAGAACCAACTTGTTAAATTGTTTTCCAATCTATGACTGACTCACGTGTATTTGAGCTAGTTGTTGTTGCTCCTAGGGTTGTTGAATGTGCAATTACCGTCGTGCTGCCATCACCAACCGTTGTCGATCCATCCGGCAGTGTCGAAGTTTCGTTTCCTGATCTGGTCACATTGTCTGCGGGCTTTGGATTATGTTGTCCTGTAAGGGCCAGAATGTTTAAAGGAAAGTATCGTCCCATAAATACATTCAGAAGTGAACGCTGCCGTGCTGACAACGTCACTTCCGGTTCTCAATTGTTATCATTGATTGCGGGAAATCTGTGATGTTATCAATCACACATCTATTGGACCGAACATAGGGGATTGTCTTATCGATAACAGCACAGATTTCTCGCAATCAATAAGGAAACTTGAAAACCGAAAGTGACGTTTTCAGCACGGCGGCACTCACTTCTAAATTGATTAATGGGACGATACATTTCCTTTAAAAGCGATGCGTTTAGAAAAACAACGAAACGATTTTATGCATAATGTGGATATCACGTATATGCTTACTGTCAAATTAACATTTGATAATGATGCCCATACGCGAAACCGCCACACACAAATTGCGTTTGTTAACTCGTGATTATGTAATAGCTGTGTATGCATTGACATTGTTGGTCCAGCGAGCTGTAAATACTCAGTGGTCATTATCAATGGCATGCCAGAACAAAAGGGTCAGCTTGTAACAGTATTGACGAGCAAAGACTTGTTACTCCAACGCAATAAATTCAAGATGTATATGCCTTCTGAGACCTTTAAGAATTGTAAAAGTAATGATTATCAAAACGTCAACCATTAAAAATGATCAAACAATTAATACTGATCAAACCATTAATAATGATCAAACCATTAATAATGATCAAACCATTGATAATGATCAAACCATTAATACTGATCAAACCATTGATAATGATCAAACCATTAATACTGATCAAACCATTAATAATAATCAAAACGTCAACCATTAAAAATGATCAAACAATTATTAATGATCAAACCATTATTAATGATCAAACCATTAATAATGATCAAACCATTAATAATGATCAAACCATTGATAATGATCAAACCGTTAATACTGATCAAACCATTAATAATAATCAAATCAGTAATGATGATTAAACTATTAATAATGATCAAACCATTAATGAAGATCAAACCATTAATAATGATCAAATCAGTAATGATGCTCAAACCATTAATAATGAGAGTCAGCGCGTAACAGTATTGACGAGCAAAGACTTGTTACTCCAACGCAATAAATTCAAGATGTATATGCCTTCTGAGACCTTTAAGAATTGTAAAAGTTATAATAATCAAAACGTCAACCATTAAAAATGATCAAACAATTAATACTGATCAAACCATTAATAATGATCAAACCAATGATAATGATCCAACAGTTGATAATAAATCAAAACATCAATAATGATCAATCCATTAATAGTGATCAAACCATTAACGTTGAAATAATGATCAAATCATGAATAATTATCAATCCAGTAAATGATCAAACCATTAATACTGATCAAACTAGTAATACATTTCAAACCATTAATAATGATCAAACCATTTATATATTAAACCATTTATAATGATTAAACCATCGATAATGATCAAACCATTTATACTAATCAAACCATAAATAATAATCAAATCAGCAATGATGATTAAACTATTAATAATGATCAAACCATTAATGAAGATCAAACCATTTATAATGATCAAATCAGTAATGATGCTCAAATCATTAATAATGAGAGTCAGCTCGTAACAGTATTGACGAGCAAAGACTTGTTATTCCAATGCAATACAAGCAAGATGTATATGCAGTCTGAGACCTTTAGGAATCATAAAGTAATGATAATCAAAACGTCAACCAATAAAAATGATCAAACCATTAGTAATGATCAATCCATTGAAAATAATCCAACAGTTAATAATAATCAAAACATTAATAATGATCAATCCATTAATAGTGATCAAACCATTCACGTTGAAATAATGATCAAACCATGAATAATTATCAATTCAGTAAATGATTAAACCATTAATACTGATCAAACCAGTAATAAATTTCAAACCATTAATACCGATCAAACCAGTAATAATGATCAAACCGATAGTAATGATCAAATGATTAGTAGTGATCAAACTAGTAATACTAATCAAACCGTTAATAATAATCAAATCATTAATAGTGATCAAACCAGTAATACTGATCAAATCATTAATTACAGATCAAACCAGTAGTTATTATCACACCAACAATATTGATTAAACGATGAAACCATTACTGATGAAATAATGATCAAACCATTAATAGCGATTAATCCATTAATAATGATCAAAATATTAATGATGAAATGATGAACAATACATGGAGTTGTTGATCTCATCACATTAGAATACACTATTGTAGGGGAAATAGCTAACAGGGTCACTATAGCTCTGTGACTTTTGACCTTGTGACCCCAGAGTCTACGGGACACAAGTTTATGTGCCAAGGTATTATTGGTACAACATAAGGTTGGTATAGGTCTTGCCATTTTAGGAGTTTAAAAATGTGATTAATTACCGTTCCAAAAATATGGGGGAAAATGACTTAAAGCGGTCACTAGTTCTGTGGCATTTGACAACTTGACCTCAGATTTACAGGACACAAGTTCATGTAACAAGGTATCATGGTGGAACATAGGGTTGGCACAGATCTTGCCCTCTTGGAGTTTAAAGTGCTACTAAATTGTACAAATTACCAAATAATTACCCCCTAAAATCGCACATTTGACCCTAATCACCAAAAAAACATCTAAAACTTTATGCCATTTTTCTTACCCTACTATATAACACCACCCACGCTCAGATCACTCTTACCATTCGAAAACTACGGGGGAAAATGGTTAAAACGGATCATTACTTCTGTGACCTTTGACCTTTGAACTTTTGACCTAAGAAGCTACGGGACACAAGCTCATGTACCACAGTATCATGATGCAAACATAGGATTGGTTGTGGTCTTGCACTTTCGGAATTTAAAGTGGCACAAAAATGTACTAATTAGTAAATAATTACCCGCTAAAATCACTTATTTGACCGTTGATCCTTCACCCTAATAACTGAAACAACTTCTGAAATGTTCTACATGTATCGTACCCTACTGTATGACACCATTCGTGATCACGTCACATTTACCATTTCATTACTATCAGACTATAGGGGGAAATGGTGAAAAGTGGTCAATAGCTTTGTGACTTTTGACCTTTGACACCAGAATCTACGGGACACAAATTCATGTACCAAGGTATTATGGTACAACATGGGGTTGGTATGAGTTTTGTACTTTTTGAGTTTAAAATGACTCAAAAAAGCATTAATAATGATAATGATCAAACAATTAATAATGATCAAACCAATAATAATGGTCAAACCATTTACATTGATCAAACCATTCATAATGATGAAACCATTCCTAATGATCAAACCATTAATATTGATCAAACCATTAATAATGTTGAACCATTAATAATGAACAAAATATTAATCAAACTATTACTAATGATCAAACCACTAATAATGAACAAACCATTCATAATTATCAAACCATTTATATTGATCAACCATTAATGATGATCAAAGCATTAATGATGATCAAACCAGTAACGATGATCAAACATTAATAATCATCAAACCATTAATAATGATCAAACCGTCGATCAAACTAGTAATAATGATCAAGCCGTTAATAATGATCAAACCAATAATACTGATCAAACTAGTAATAATTTTTGAACCATTAATAATGATCAAACCAGTAATAATGATCAAACCGCTAATAATGATTAAACCATTAATAGTGATCAAATATGTAATGCTAATCAAACCGTTATCAATGATCAAATAATTAAGAGTGATCAAACCAGTATACAATACTAATCAAGCCATTAATTAAGGATCAAATAAAAAAAATGATATTGATCAAACGATGAAACCATTACTGACAAAATAATCATCAAACCATCAACATTGATCAATGCATTAATAATGATCAATCCATTAATAATGATCAAACCATTAATGATGAAATGATGATCAATCCATGGAGTTGCTGATCTCCTCACCTTAGAGTACAGTATTGTGGGAGAAACAGCTAAGAGGGTCACTATAGCTCTGTGACCTTTGACCTTGTGACCCTAGAGTCTACGGGACATAAGTTTATGTGCTAAGGTATCATGGTACAACATAAAGTTGGTATAGGTCTTGCCATTTTGGAGTTTAAAAATGTGATTAATTACCATTCCAAAAATATGGGGGAAAATGACTTAAAGCGGTCACTAGTTCTGTGGCATTTGACAACTTGGCCTCAGATTTACAGGACACAAGTTCATGTAACAAGGTATCATGGTGGAACATAGGGTTGGCACAGATCTTGCCCTCTTGGAGTTTAAAGTGCTACTAAATTGTACAAATTTCCAAATAATTACCCCCTAAAATCGCACATTTGACCCTAATCACCAAAAAAACATCTACAACTTTATGCCATTTTTCTTACCCTACTATATAACACCACCCAAGCTCAGATCACTCTTACCATTCGAAAACTACGGGGGGAAATGGTTAAAACGGATCATTAGCTCTGTGACCTTTATCCTTTGACCCAAGAAGCTACGGGACACAAGCTCATGTACCACAGTATCATGATACAAACATAGGATTGGTATTGGTTTTGCACTTTCGGAATTTAAAGTGGCACAAAAATGTACTAATTAGTAAATAATTACCCGCTAAAATCACTTATTTGACCGTTGATCCTTCACCCTAATAACTGAAACAACTTCTGAAATGTTCTACATGTATCGTACTCTACTGTATGACACCATTCGTGATCACGTCACACTTACCAATCCATAACTATAGGGGGAAATGGTGAAAAGTGGTCAATAGCTTTGTGACTTTTGACCTTTGACTCCAGAATCTACGGGACACAAATTCATGTACCAAGGTATTATGGTACAACATGGGGTTGGTATGAGTTTTGTACTTTTTGAGTTTAAAATGACTCAAAAAAGCATTAATAATGATAATGATCAAACAATTAATAATGATCAAACCAATAATAATGGTCAAACCATTAATATTGATCAAACCATTCATAATGATCGAACCATTCCTAGTGATCAAACCATTGCTATTGATCAAACCATTAATAATGTTTAAGCATTAATAATGAACAAAATATTAATCAAACTATTACTAATGATCAAACCACTAATAATGAACAAACCATTCATAATTATCAAACCATTAATATTGATCAAACCATTAATGATGATCAAAGCATTAATGATAATCAAACCAGTAATGATGATCAAACATTACTAATCATCAAACCATTAATAATGATCAAACCGTCGATTAAACTAGTAATAATGATCAAGCCGTTAATAATGATCAAACTATTAAACTGATCCAACTAGTAATAATTTTCGAACCATTAATGATGATTAAACCAGTAATAATGATCAAACCGCTAATAATGATTAAACCATTAATAGTGATCAAATATGTAATGCTAATCAAACCGTTATCAATGATCAAATAATTAATAGTGATCAAACCAGTAATACTGATCAAGACATTAATCAAGGATCAAATAAAAAAAAAAATATTGATCAAACGATGAAACCATTACTGACGAAATAATCATCAAACCATTAACATTGATCAATGCATTAATAATGATCAATCCATTAATAATGATCAAACCATTAATGATGAAATGATGGTCAATCCATGGAGTTGCTGATCTCCTCACCTTAGAATACAGTATTGTGGGAGAAATAGCTAACAGGGTCACTATAGTTCTGTGACTTTTGACCTTGTGACCCCAGAGTCTACGGGACACAAGTTTATGTGCAAAGGTATCATGGTACAACATAAGCTTGGTATAGGTCTTGCCATTTTTGAAGTTTAAAAATGTGATTAATTACCGTTCCAAAAATATGGGGCAAAATGACTTAAAGCAGTCACTAGTTCTGTGGCATTTGACAACTTGACCTCAGATTTACAGGACACAAGTTCATGTAACAAGGTATCATGGTGGAACATAGGGTTGGTACAGATCTTGCCCTCTAGGAGTTTAAAGTGCTACTAAATTGTACAAATTACCAAATAATTACCCCCTAAAATCGCACATTTGACCCTAATTACCAAAAAAACATCTACAACTTTATGCCATTTTTCTTACCCTACTATATAACACCACCCACGCTCAGATCACTCTTACCATTCGAAAACTACGGGGGAAAATGGTTAAAACGGATCATTACTTCTGTGACCTTTGACCTTTGAACTTTTGACCTAAGAAGTTACGGGACACAAACTCATGTACCACAGTATCATGATACAAACATAGGATTGGTATTGGTTTTACACTTTCGGAATTTAAAGTGGCACAAAAATGTACTAATTAGTAAATAATTACCCGCTAAAATCACTTATTTGACCGTTGATCCTTCACCCTAATAACTGAAACAACTTCTGAAATGTTCTACATGTATCGTACCCTACTGTATGACACCATTCGTGATCACGTCACACTTACCAATCCATAACTATAGGGGGAAATGGTGAAAAGTGGTCAATAGCTTTGTGACTTTTGACCTTTGACTCCAGAATCTACGGGACACAAATTCATGTACCAAGGTATTATGGTACAACATGGGGTTGGTATGAGTTTTGTACTTTTTGAGTTTAAAATGACTCAAAAAAGCATTAATAATGATAATGATCAAACAATTAATAATGATCAAACCAATAATAATGGTCAAACCATTTACATTGATCAAACCATTCATAATGATGAAACCATTCCTAATGATCAAACCATTAATATTGATCAAACCATTAATAATGTTTAACCATTAATAATGAACAAAATATTAATCAAACTATTACTAATGATCAAACCACTAATAATGAACAAACCATTCATAATTATCAAACCATTTATATTGATCAACCATTAATGATGATCAAAGCATTAATGATGATCAAACCAGTAACGATGATCAAACATTAATAATCATCAAACCATTAATAATGATCAAACCGTCGATCAAACTAGTAATAATGATCAAGCCGTTAATAATGATCAAACCAATAATACTGATCAAACTAGTAATAATTTTTGAACCATTAATAATGATCAAACCAGTAATAATGATCAAACCGCTAATAATGATTAAACCATTAATAGTGATCAAATATGTAATGCTAATCAAACCGTTATCAATGATCAAATAATTAAGAGTGATCAAACCAGTATACAATACTAATCAAGCCATTAATTAAGGATCAAATAAAAAAAATGATATTGATCAAACGATGAAACCAAAACTGACAAAATAATCATCAAACCATCAACATTGATCAATGCATTAATAATGATCAATCCATTAATAATGATCAAACCATTAATGATGAAATGATGATCAATCTATGGAGTTGCTGATCTCCTCACCTTAGAGTACAGTATTGTGGGAGAAACAGCTAAGAGGGTCACTATAGCTCTGTGACTTTTGACCTTGTGACCCTAGAGTCTACGGGACATAAGTTTATGTGCTAAGGTATCATGGTACAACATAAAGTTGGTATAGGTCTTGCCATTTTGGAGTTTAAAAATGTGATTAATTACCATTCCAAAAATATGGGGGGAAATGACTTAAAGCGGTCACTAGTTCTGTGGCATTTGACAACTATGGGGGGAAATGACTTAAAGCGGTCACTAGTTCTGTGGCATTTGACAACTTGACCTCAGATTTACAGGACACAAGTTCATGTAACAAGGTATCATGGTGGAACATAGGGTTGGTACAGATCTTGCCCTCTTGGAGTTTAAAGTGCTACTAAATTGTACAAATTACCAAATAATTACCCCCTAAAATCGCACATTTGACCCTAATTACCAAAAAAACATCTACAACTTTATGCCATTTTTCTTACCCTACTATATAACACCACCCACGCTCAGATCACTCTTACCATTCGAAAACTACGGGGGAAAATGGTTAAAACGGATCATTACTTCTGTGACCTTTGACCTTTGAACTTTTGACCTAAGAAGTTACGGGACACAAACTCATGTACCACAGTATCATGATACAAACATAGGATTGGTATTGGTTTTGCACTTTCGGAATTTAAAGTGGCACAAAAATGTACTAATTAGTAAATAATTACCCGCTAAAATCACTTATTTGACCGTTGATCCTTCACCCTAATAACTGAAACAACTTCTGAAATGTTCTACATGTATCGTACCCTACTGTATGACACCATTCGTGATCACGTCACACTTACCATTTCATAACTATAAGGGAAAATGGTGAAAAGTGGTCAATAGCTTTGTGACTTTTGACCTCTGACACCAGAATCTACGGGACACAAATTCTTGTACCAATGTATTATGGTACAACATGGGGTTGGTATGAGTTTTGTACTTTTTGAGTTTAAAATGACTCAAAAAAGCATTAATAATGATAATGATCAAACAATTAATAATGATCAAACCAATAATAATGGTCAAACCATTTACATTGATCAAACCATTCATAATGATGAAACCATTCCTAATGATCAAACCATTAATATTGATCAAACCATTAATAATGTTTAACCATTAATAATGAACAAAATATTAATCAAACTATTACTAATGATCAAACCACTAATAATGAACAAACCATTCATAATTATCAAACCATTTATATTGATCAACCATTAATGATGATCAAAGCATTAATGATGATCAAACCAGTAACGATGATCAAACATTAATAATCATCAAACCATTAATAATGATCAAACCGTCGATCAAACTAGTAATAATGATCAAGCCGTTAATAATTATCAAACCAATAATACTGATCAAACTAGTAATAATTTTTGAACCATTAATAATGATCAAACCAGTAATAATGATCAAACCGCTAATAATGATTAAACCATT